>CAUYON010089711.1:0-22585 GCA_963573935.1 Arctocebus calabarensis | reverse complement strand
TTTATTTTTATTTTTATTTTTTTACTTTCTTTGAGACAGAGTCCCACTTTGTCACCCTTGGTAGAGTGCCATGGTGTTACAGTTCACAGTAACCTCAAACTCCTGGGCTTAAGTGATCTTCTTTGCCTCAGCTTCCTGAGTCTCATTCTGTTGCCCAGGCTAGAATGTGATGACATCATAGCTCATAGCAACCTCAAACTCTTGGGCTTTAGCAATCCTCTTGCCTAGGCCTCCCCAGTAGCTGTGACACCCACTACAAGGCCTGGCTAATTTTTCTATCTTTAGTAGAGATGGGGTTTTGCACGTGCTCAGGCTGGTCTGGAACTCCTGAGCTTAAGCAATCCACCCACCTCAACCTCCCAGAGAGCTAGGATTATGGGTGTGAGCCAGTATGCCTGGCCAGGCACACTTACCATTTGTAACATATAATAAGGCAAGTGGGGAAGATGCTATTTGCCCAATATCCATTTCCCTTCTTTCTTAGTAATAAAATCTTTTAGCTGTGCTAATAAATGGTCTAAACTAAAGACTGAACTTCCCAGCCTCGCTTGCAACCAGGCTATGAGGCTGGACCAATGGAATGGAAGAAGTTTGACTTTCAGGAAATGTCCTTAAAGGGAAGAGAGTGGGGGCCTGTCTTTGTCCTTCCTTTTTCTTGCTGGTGACAATGTTGAACGTTAGCTGATCCTAGAAAAGAGGGAAAGTTGGCTCAGTACCTGTGGCTCAAGCGGCTAAGGTGCCAGCTACATACACCTGAGCTGGCGGGTTGGAATCCAGCCTGGGCTGGCCAAACAACAATGACGGCTACAACCAAAAAAAAAAAGTAGCCGGGCATTGTGACAGGTACCTATAGTCCCAGCTACTTGGGAGGCGGAGGCAGGAGAATCACTTGAGCCCAGGAATTAGAGGTTGCTGTGAGCTGTGATGCCATAGCACTCTACCCAGGGCAACAGTTTAAGGCTCTGTCTCAAAAAAAAAAAGAAAAGAAAAGAAAAGAGGGAAAGGTAAGAAATCCCCCACCCTCTATCTACCACAAAGAACATTCTTCCTTACGTGACAAAGACTCACCCATGCCCCTCACACAGGGACAGTCAGACACAGACCCCAGATGTTCCTATTAATTGTCTCATGGAAATGCTTATCTCACTCATCAGTCAGATCAAAATTCTTGTTAACTAGAATTAACTATACTTTGGGGAAGCTTCTCTCCTTCCCCCAGGTCCTTGAACTTGGACCACCCTAGCTGGAGCCAGCAGACAGCCCCTCCTGAGGCCAGGCCTCAGGGTAAAACACTCTGATCGACTGTCCCTTCAGGCCACCTTCTAAACACTGCCCCAACCACCAGAGTCCCTTTGCTTATCTTGCTATAATCCTTTCAAATAATTCTCTTATAGGTCTGGACTTATTTTTCTTTTTCTTCAAATTTCAGATTAATGTGAGGGTACAAACAATTAGGCTCCAATGTTTGCATTTGCTAGGCTCCAATGTTTGCATTTGTTAGGTACAGCTCCTGTTGTAGTTGTGTCCCATCCCCAGAAGGTGCCATGTACCCCTACACTGTGCCCATTAGGTGGGAGCCCACCAATCCTCCTCCCCCAACTTGAATTGATTTGAGTTTTTCCTCTCATGTGGGTGTGAATTAGATCATCTGCTGGCTTCATATTAGCATGATAACATTGGATACTTGCTTTTCCATTCTTGTGATACTTTATTAAGAAGAATGTGTTTCAACCCCATCCAGGTTAATACAAAAGATATAGGGTCTCCATCTTTTTCGTGGCTGAATAGGATTCCATGGCATAAAAAATATGGACTGCTTCATGAATCTGTGTTCATCCTGTGCAGGGCCATGCTAGAATATGTGCTGCCGAAGCAAGCGTTGGACTTATTTGACACTGGCTAGACTGTTAGTGTCACAGGAAGAGTGAAACGCCACCAGAAGACAGCACAACAAGAGTAGCAGAGCAGAGGGCCAGAGGGAAGGAGTGTGAGTTGCTGCAACTCGCTGACGCCACCTGCCAAGGGCTGCCTACTTCCAAACTGCATTCATGTGTGAGACAGAGAAACTCATCTGAGCTTTTCTTATCCCATGAAGTCTAACCCAGTCCTGAGAGCCATAAGCAGGTGGAAGAAAAGTGAGCCACAAAAGAACTGGACACAGGGACCCATGGCCACAGGACCAGTTTCCTCACCTCTGTTTAGGGGGAGGCTGCTTCTCCCAGGCTCGAGATGACACCTGGGAAGGTTGTCATTCTCTGCTGGCAGAAACAACCAGACCACTGGAACAACAGCGATAAAGGAATACTATGGGTGTGTTTTATCAGCTTCCCCTATAAGCCACAGGAGGAAACACAGAACATTAGCCTGGAAAGGACCCTGCCGATCCTTTGGTCCTGTTCTTTTATTTTATCGACAAGGAAACTGTGACCCAGAGAACCCAAAGGAATGGCCCAAGGTCAAGCAACCTATCAGGACAGAGCACAACCAGGACAGTCCTGCAGATACCCACAGCCTGCCAGTTTCCACTAAAGGATGCTGCCACTGCAGCTGAAGAAACACAACTAAAATCACCAAGTGGAGCTCAAGTCTTCCAGAGAAACATGCAGTCAAGGACAAGGGATCGAGAAGCATTTACATCACAGAAAAAAGTAAAGTCTTCCCTCTCACAACTCAGGTGTAAGAAACGCCTGGATGGGTCCAGCCACGTTAAAAGGTGCTAACACGTCTAAAGAGGAAAGGAAAGTAAGAGTTTAAGGGCCCAGCAGTACTTCATTACCTCGGCTTCACTGCTGTCGGGGGGAAGGCAAATGTGACTGATGTTCAGACCAGCCTGAAAAGGGAACACAAGTTGTCTGTCACTATAAGAGAATACATTGATAAAATTTATCATCAATATGTTTTTAAAAACCAATAGTCCTCACCTCCTCAGCCAAATTCTGGTTGATGTCCTGCATCAAGTTATCATCACCTGCCTTAAGAGATGGGAGGAAAGAGAAGGTAATACATAATAGTATCTTAAAAAGGCACAAAAGAGAATACAGAGACCGATTTTGTGCTTATAAATCATCTAATTACAAAGAGGATGAGGAAAATGCAGAGAAAGAATCATACTGCTTACAAAAAAAGGACCAATGGGAAGTATTTAGGAACAGATTAATTTCTCAGAATTTCAAATTATACCATTTTTTAATTATTTTTTATTTTTTTATTTTTTGCAGTTTTTGGCTGAGGCTGGGTTTGAACCCACCACCTCCGGCATATGGGGCCGGCCCCCTACTCCTTTGAGCTATATACCACTTCTTTAAAAAATAAAACTCCCTGGGCCAGGAGCGGTAGCTCATTCCTATAATCCTAGCACTCTGGGAGGCCAAGGCAGGTGGATTGCCTGGCCAGCCTGAGCCAGGGCGAGACCCCTGTCTTTAAAAATAGCTGGGTGTTGTGGCGGCTGCCTGTAGTCCCAAATACTCGGGAGGCTGAGGCAAGAGAATCACTTGAGCCCAAGAGTTTGAGGTTGGTGTGAGCTATGATGGCACTCTACCAAGGGTAACAAAGTGAGACTGTCTCAAAATAAATAAATAAATAAATAAATAATCCCTCATATTGTGAGACATTCATGGTAGCATAGCGAGCACCCCTCTAAATGAGAACACAAATAGGAATTTAAATGGTTTGCCCCCAGATCGAAAGCCAAAGACGAGGCAAGGTCCCAGGAGCCCCACGCTCCCAATTTAATTTTTTTTCTATTGTTTTAATTTTTCTTTGCAAGAGGATATAGATCTCAAAGAACGTAAGAAACTGAAGCAGAGCACTACAGTCTGCAAAAATAGTGCTGATGGGACTACAGGCTGTTATTCTGATACACGAAGTGCACGCCAAATACCCAACCGTTGGGCTGTGTGAGGTCACAGGCTTGGCTCCCCTCATTTTCCCTCGGCACCTGCCACCAAACAAGTGTGCCAATCAGGATGGCAAACAGTGCCAACTGCAGCTCAGAACCAGGGGGCTGCAGCCAAAAGATGCCCACGGCTTGCAAAGCCCTTCTGACTCGGTGATGACTTTGGGCCCTTGGCTCTGGAACCTCTTGGCAGGCTTTAAGATATCAGGTAAAGGCCAGGCGCTGTGGTTCATGCCTGTAATCCCAGCACTCTGGGAGGCTGAGGCAGGTGAACTGCCTGAGCTCACAGGTTCGAGACCAGCCTGAGCAAGAACCAGACCCCAGTCTCTAAAAATAGCCACGTGCTTCACATAATGGAAGGGGCAAGGCAAAATAAAAAATTCAATAAAAGTAGCCAGGCGTTGTGGAAAGCACCTGAAGTCCCAGCTACTTGGGAGGCTGAGGCAAGAGAATCATTTGAGCGCAAGACTTTCAAGTTGCTATGAGCTATGACACCATTACACTCTTACGGAGAGACAAAATAAGACTCTGTCTCAAAAAAAAAAAAGGTATCAGGTAAAAAGATCACAAATATCCAGGTTTTATTTTATGTATGTATGTATGTATGTTTGTTTGTTTGTTTATTTATTTATTTATTTATTTATTTTTTGAGACAGAGCCTCCAGCTTTCACCCTGGATAGAGTGCATGGCATCACAGCTCACAGCAACCTCCAATTCCTGGGCTCAAGCAAGTCTCTTGCCTCTGCCTCCCAAGTAGCTGGGACGACAGGCGCCCGCCACAACGCCCGGCCATTTTTTGGTTGCAGCCGTCCTTGTTTGGCCAGCCCAGGGGCTGGATTCGAACCCGCCAGCTCAGGTGTACGTGGCAGGCGCCTTAGCGTTGAGCCACAGGCGCCGAGCCAATAACACTAATTTTTGACTCAACCATAGTTTTATAAAAATTACTCTAAAAAATGTTGACAGATAATAACAAGCCAAAATATGTATTTGAAAAAAATGAGTGTATGCCTTCCTAATAAAAAAAGTGTCGGAGTGAAATGTCTGAGCTATCAGCTGTCCAACTAAAGGAAATTAGACATTTTATATTTAATAACCTTCATACGTAGGAGTACAATTGCTGGGTCATTTTGTATTTAACATTTTGTGATACTGCCAAACTATTTTTCACATAGCTATACCATTTTGCATTATCGTAGCAATGTAAAAGAGTTCCAATTTCTTCACATCCCTTGTCAATACATGTTTTTTTGAGTTTGTTTGTTTACCTTTCTGTTTTTAATTATAGCCTTCTACTTAAGTGTGAAGTGGTATCTCTTTGTGGTTTCAATTCTCATTTCCCTAATGAGTACTGTTGTTCAGCATCTCTTCATGTGCTTATTGGCCATTACTATATCTTTGAATATTCAAAGAAGTCCTTTGCTCATTTTTTTGTGTCATTTTGTTAAGAATTATAAGTATTCTTTATATATTTTGGATACTAGAATCTTATCAGTTATATGATTAGCAAAATTTTTCTATTCTATGCCTTTTTCAATTTTTTTTTTTTTTGCAGTTTTGGCTGGGGCCGGGCTTGAACCCCCTGGCATATGGGGCCGGTGCCCTACTCCTTTGAGCCACAGGCACTGCCCTTCAATTTTTTGATAATATCCTTTGATACACAAAATTTTTTTTTTTTTAAATCATAGCTGTGTACATTAGTGCAATCAAGGGGTACAATGTGCTGATATCATATACAATCTGAAATGTTTTCATCAAACTATTTAACATATCCTTCATGGCATTTTCTTAGTTATTGTATGAAGACATTTGTATTCTGCATTTAGTAAGCTTTGCCTGTACCCTTCTGATACACAAAAATTTTTATTTTGATAAAATTCAGTTTATTTTTTCTTTTTGATTCTTATACTTTGGTGTCATATTTAGGAAACTGTTTACAAATTCAAGGCCATACAGTTTTACCCTTATAAGAATTTTATAGTTTGAACTCTTACATTTAAGGGTTTGGCTCATTTAGAGTTAATTTTTGGTATGTGGTCCAACTTCATTGTTCTGCATGTGGCTATCCAGTTGTCCCAAAAATGTTTTGTTCTAAAGACTCTACTTTTTCTGATAGAATGGTCGAAACCTTGTTGACAATCAATTGACTGTAGATGTGTGCGGTTGTTTCTGGACTTTTAATTCTCTTTCATTGATCTGTATATCTGTCCTTGGGGTAGTACTACACTACTCTGATTACCTTAGCTTTTTATAATGGTAAACTTTGAAATTGGAAAGTCTGAGCACTACAGATATCTTCATCTTTTTCAGAATTGTTTTGGCTATTCAGGGTCTCTTAAAATTGCATATGAATTTTAGGATCTGTTCATTTCTGCAAAAATGTAGTTGGAAATTCAGTAGCATTTGTGTTGAATTTGTAGTATTACTATGTTAACAACATGTTTCAAATTGTAAATATAGGATGTCTTTGTTTATCTGGATCATCTTTAATATGACCAATGTTTTGTAGTTTTCATTGTAGAAATCTTACACCTCCTTGGTTACATTTAATGCTAAGTATTATTGTTGATGCTATTGTAAGTTGAATTGTTTTCTTAATTTCATTTTTAGATTGTTCATTGCCAGTATATAGAAATGGGACTGATTATTTTTTATTGACCTTGTATCTGCAACCATGCTGAATTTATTAGTATCAGTAGATTTTGGTGAGTTCTTTAGAATTTTATAGATATAAAATCATGCCATCTGTTAATAAAGATAATTTTACTTTTCTTCCAAATCTGGATGCCTTTTGTTATTTTTATTGCCTAATGGCCTTAGCTAGAATTTCCAGGATAATAATGTTGTATGGAAGTGGTGAGAGACTATATATACAATTTGTCTGATCTTAGGCAAAGCTTTTAATCTTTTTTGAGTAACTATGGTTAATCCTCTTTGGTTTTTCCATAAATGCTGTACATAAGATTGATGAAGTTTTCTTTTTTGTACTTTATTCATTGTGTTTCCAGTTTTATTCGTATTAGGAAAAGGTATTGGATTTTGTCAAATGTTTTTTCAAGTTCATCGTTTGGCTTTTTTACCTTCATTTAATTAATGTATTGTATTTCATTGATTTTCATATGCTAAACCATTCTTGCATTCCTAGGGTATGTCTTACTTGGTCATATTTGTTTTAGTACAGAGTTTTATTCAGTATGCTAATATTTTGTTGAGAATTTTTATATCTCTATACATGAGAGATACTGGTCTCCAGTTTTCATGTGATGTTATTAGGATAATACTGTACTACCTGCTTTATAGAATGAATTAGGAAGTGTCCTGCTTTCTATTTATGGAAAGAGTTTGAGAACTTTTGGTGTTAATTCTTTCTTAAATGTTGTTAGAATTTACTTATGATGGCTTTTGGTCCTGGGCATTCTTTCTTGGGAATTTTTTGATTACTGATTGAATTCTTTTACTTAATCTCAGTCTATTAATATTTTCTATGTTTTGAGTCAGTTTTTACAGTTTGAGTTTGTGTGATTCTGGTAATTTGTCCATTTTATCCATGTTGTTTAATTTATTGGCATATATTTGTACATACTTTTCTGCTATAATTTTTATTTATGTAAGGTTGTACTTAGTAATGTTCTACTGTTGTTTCTGATTTCAGTAATTTGAGTCTTTTTCTCGACTGCATAGCTAAAAGGTTGTCAATTTTGTTGATTTTTCAAAAAATACAAATAACTTTGGTGGTGTTAATTCTCTCTAGTTTTTCTATACTTTTTTTTTTTTTTTTTTTTTTTTGAGATAGAGCCTCAAGCTGTCACCCTGGAGAGAGTGCTATGGCATCACAGCTCACAGCAACCTCCAATTCCTGGGCTCAAGCGAGTCTCCTGCCTCCGCCTCGCAAGTAGCTGGGACTACAGGCGCCTATCACAACGCCCGGCCAGTTTTTGGTTGCAGCCATCATTGTTGTTTGGCGGGCCCAGGCTGAATTTGAACCTGCCAGCTCAGGTGTGCGTGGCTGGCGCCTTAGCCCGTTGAGCCACAGGCACCGAACCTCTATACTGTTTTGTTCATCCTCATTTTGATCTGTAGCATTTCTTTTCTTTGTACTTGCTTTGGATTTATTTAGTTTGTCACTTTACTAATTTTATAGAGATACAGGTTATTTGAGATCTTTCTTATTTTTTAAAGTAGGCTTTTGCAGCTATAAAATTCCCTCTAAGTACTGTGTTGCTCTCTCAAGTTTTGGTATGTTCTGTTTTCATTTTACTTTTCCTTAAGGAATTTTCTAATTCCATTGTAATTTCTTCTTTGATCCATTAGCTGTTTAAGAGTATATTGTTTAATTCCACGTATTTGTGAATTTTCCAATTTTTTTTCTATTACTGATTTTAAGTTTTCTATTTTGGTGAGAAAAGATACTTTATATTTTAGTTTTTGTAGTTTTTGACTGGGACCAGCGCCCTACTCCTTTGAGCCACAGGTGCTGCCCTATATTTTAGAGTTTGAAAATTTATTTACTTTTAAAAATATTTTTTGAAGTAAAATATATGTATATTATTTATCATCTTTACCATTTTTTAACATACAGTTCAGTGGTAATAAATATATATATGTTTTAATTTACTTCATTTTTTCTCCCCTTGCCTGCTGAGAATTGTTTTCTGGCCTAACAGATGATTAGTCTTAGAGAATGTTCCATGTTCACTTGAGAATAATGTATATTTCACTGTTGTTTAGTGGCATATTCATTTAATATGTATCTGATAGATCTTATTGGTTAGTAGCGTTGTTCAAACCTTCTAATTTCTTATTTATGTTTTAGATAGTTCTATTCATTATTGAAAGGGAAATGTTGAAATTTCCAGCTATTGTTGAACTTTATCTCCAATTGTGTCTCATATATTTTGGGGTTGTTTTTTCAGGTGTATTATTTATTTTTGTTGTTGTTGTAGTTTGGGTTTTTTAAGGTAAGGTCTCCATCTTTTGCCCAGCCTAAAACTAGTTTGTGTCTTTGGTTCTAAAGTGAGTCTCTTACAGACAACTTATAGTTGAGTACTTTTCAAAATTCATTCTTCCAGACTGCCTCTCTTAATTGGAGAGATTAGTCTATTTTTAGCTAATGAAATTACTAATAACAGAGGAGTTTGCCATTTTGCAGTTTGTTTTCTACGTGTCATATCTTTTTGTTTATCAAGTCCTTTCTCAGTTATCACCTTCTTTGTGTTAGGTGTTTTCTAGTGTACCATTTTGATTCCCTTATTATTTGTTTTACAACATGTATCTTAATTAATTTCTTATTCCTGGGGATTGCAATTAACATTTAATTAATAACAATTTAGTTCAAAATACTACCTGAGGCCAGGCACGGTATCTCATGCCTGTAATCCAAGCACTCTGGGAGGCTGAGGTGGGTAGATTGCCTGACTTTATGGGTTCCCAGACCAGCCTGAGCAAGAGTGAGAACCTGTCTCTAAAAAAAAAATAGCCAGGCATTGTGGTGGGCACCCACAGTCCCAGCTACTTGGGAGGCTGAGGCAAGAAAAATCACTTGAGCCCAAGAATTTGAGGTTGCTGTGATCTATGACTGCATGGCACTCTACCCAGGGTGATAAAGTGAAACTCCATCTCAATAAAATAAAAAACAAACAAACAAAAAACCAAAATACTACCAGTCTATTTTCCATAGTATTACATTTATCTGCATACTACCAGATCCCCCGGTTCCTACTGTCAAGAATGAATACTGATACTGAGTCAAGTTGGTGATGCAGTGATCAGAGATACAGAGCAATTCCACACAATTTATTACAGGAAAAAGAACAAAGCTATACGAAGTGAAAGTGAAGAAGGAAGCTACACAAAATGACACAAAGTGAAAATACGTTCCAGAAAGAGAAGAACAGGTTAGTCTCCATGAGGGGAGAGAGACTTCAAAATCTGAACACACACTGCCTTTTATATGCTCACTGGTTTGTCCTGCTTTTTTCCTGGCACGATTGGTTGTCATTTCTTCTTTTCGGAGTAATTGACAGGTTGGGGTTATTTAACAGATTAAATAACAATTTAGTTATAAAACAGTTTTCCTTACTACACCAAAGAGTTTTCTCCAGAATCGTTCAGGAAAGCTCCGCCCATGCTGTGCTAATTAGATAACAATGAATCAGTTAAAGATTCCTAGGACCTCTCACTGAGTTATGTTCCCAGTTGAGAGCAGGGGCTGGCAGCAATTTGGTTCCTAACTACAACTGAGTTCCTGCTGTCCACACGTAGCCATTTTCTTGCCACCTGTTTATCCCCCACCCCCCCGCCAAACCTAACAATAGTACACAAAAATTTTGAGCCTGTATAGCTCCATCCCTCACTATTTTATGCTACCATAAATGATTTATTATTTTAAATTATTGTTATAAATAATAGTAATCAATGTAGATATATTATTTTATGTAATTGTGTTTTAAATTGTGTGTATAAAAAGGAGTTACTAACCAAAAAGTAAAAGTACAGTTTCTAACCTAAATATATATATCTTACGTTTACCTATGTAGTTATTATTATTGTTATTTCATTCTTTTATTTTTATCCCATTTATATCTTTGAATCTAAAATGTCTCTAGTAGACAGGGTATAGTTTGATCATGTGTAGTTTTTTAAATTGCTTTTGCCAATCTCTGCCTTTTAATTGTAGTGTTCATATTTAATAAAGTAGGATTTACATCTGCCATTTTGTTGTTTGTTTTCTATATTTTATATACAAATGATTCTTAGTTTACATTTGGGTTACTTTCCAATAAACTCATCATAAATTGTAAATATGAGTTAAAATGCTTTTAGTATGACTAATCTTAGTTTTATAACTTAGTCTAGCTTACCTCAAACATGCTCTGAACACTTAGAGTAGCCTATAGTTCAGCAGAGTCATGGTTATGATTCTTGTGAATTCACAGACCAATTGGGAAAAAGTGATGTCTTTATGTCTTTATAGCATTCATGTATAGCAACGAAATATCATATTTCTTCATTTATTAAGGTCTTTATATCAGTGAAATGTTATATTTTCCTCTATGGGTGTCTTGAGAATCTTTTGTAACTTTATTGCTAGTGTACGTGAAATTCTTCCACAATACCATAAATGCTGTTTATTTTAAATTTTATTTTCCGTGCGTTGCTATTATACAAAAATGTAGTTTAATTTGACATACTAATTTTTTTACAGAAATTTTGTTTTTATTTTATTTATTATTATTTTTTTTTTGCAGTTCAGCTGGGGCTGGGTTTGAACCCACCACCCTCGGTATATGGGGCCAGCGCCCTACTCACTGACCCACAGGTGCCGCCCTGACATACTAATTTTTTTATATCTAATAACTTTGCTAAAATCTTACTAGTTCTACATTTACATGTCAAGTTTGGATTTTTTGTATTTACAATTATGTCATTTGCAAGTAATGACATATTTTCTTTTTCTTTTCTTTTTTTTGTTTTTTTGAGACAGAATCTCACTTTCTTGGTTTGGGTAGATTATAGTGGCCTCATAGCTCACAGAAACCTCAAACTCTAGGGCACAGCAATCCTCTTCCTAAGCCTCTCAAGTAGCTAGGACTACAGGTGCCTGCCACAACAATTGGCTATTTTTAGAAATGGGTCTCAGTCTGCCTCAGGCTGGTCTTGAACTCCTGAGCTCAGGCAGTCCACCTGCCTCAGACTCCCAGAGTGCTTGGATTACAGCTGTGAGCCACTGCACCCAGGCATTTTTTCTTTCTAAAATTTTTAGCCATTCATTCTCAGTCTCTCTCTTTCACTCCCCCTCCCTTCCCTTCCCCTCTCCCGCCCCACTGTTCCTCTTCCGCCCCACTGTTCCTCTTCCTTCCTCTTCTCTCTGCCTCACTCCCCCCCCACGCCCCGCCCTTCTCTCTCATGTCTAGAGACAGGCTCACATTCTGTTGCCCACCCTGTAGTGCATTTGCATGGTCATAGCTCACTATAACCTAGTAGCTAGGGATGGGCGTGCGCCACAACTCCTGGCGAGAGATATATATATATATATATTTTTTTTTTTCTCTATGCATATATGTGTTTATTTGGTTTCCACTTTTTGCCTTCACAAAATTAAAAAGGTTTAAAATTTAATAACAATAACAATGTTTAAGAACTAGAAACAAAAACCTCATAAAGAACAAATGAAGATAAATACATTCAGAAAAGAAATCAGATGATTCCTACAACGAAATATTGACCAATAATAATAATGCAAAAAAAGAAATTTTCACATTGTCAGATAAGAGTATGTCTATCGAAGAATGCTTTGACTCTGAGATTCAGAATGGAGTCATCAGTTAACTTCTTATTTTTTTACCCAGAGTCTCAAAAAATAGACAACTAATACTTACAAATAAAAATAGAAGATGATTTCAAAAAACAGACCATGCCAAATCTTATAGACAATAGAAAAAGAAGAAATACTTCAAAATCATTCTACTTCATCTGGACATACCTGATAATAAAATTGGAAAAAATATATTATTATAAAGGGAAATTGCAAACATATTTCACTTATAAATGAGGATGCCATATCCTAAACAATATATTAACAAGTTGAATTAAAAATTATTATTCAAATAATGTACTTTAGTCAAAATTAAATACAATTTATGTGAGAATTACTCACTATTTTTTTTTCCTGTCCCTCTCACCCCTCCCTCCTTCTCTCTCTGTTTGCTCTCCCCTTCCCCCCAAGCCCCACCTTGTCATTAATTGTCCTCATATCAAAATTTAATGCACAGGATTCATGCTTCTCCATTCCACTGATGCTTCTCTAAGAATAATGTGTTCCACCTCCATCCAGGTTAATATAAATGCTGCAAAATTTCCATTTTTTAAATGGCTGAATAGTATTCCATGGTATACATATACCACAGCTTGCCAATCCATTCCTGGGTTGAGGAGCATTTAGGCTGTTTCCACATTTTAGTGATTGTAAATTGAGCTGTGATAAATAGTCTAGTGCAAATGTCTTTATAATACAAAGTTTTTTTTCCTTCTGGGTAGATGCCCAGTAGTGGGATTGCAGGATGAAATAGGAGGTCTAGGTTGAGTTCTTTGAGGTTTCTCCATACTTCTTTCCAAAAAAGTTGTATGAGTTTGCGGTTCCACCAGCAGTATAAAAGTGTTCCTGTCCACATCCCTGCCAGCATCTGCAGTTTCAAGATTTTGTGATATGGGCCATTCTTTCTGGGGTTAGATGATATCTCAGGGTAGTTTTAATTTGCATTTCTCTAATAATTAGGGATGATGAACATTTTTTCATACATTTGCTAGCCATGCGTCTATCTTCTTTAGAGAAGGTTCTGTTCATCTCTCTTCCCTATTGATGTATGAGATTGTTGGTTTTTTCCCTTGTGCATTGATTTAAGTTCTCTATAGATCCTAGTTATTAGGCTTTTGTCAGATTCAAAATATACAAATAAACTTTTCCATTGTGTAGGTTGTCTGTTTGCTTTGGTTATCGTTGCCTTAACTGTACAGAAGCTTTTCAGTTTAATTAAATTCCATTTGTTTATTATTGCTGTTGTTGCTGTTGGCATGGCAGTCTCCTTCATAAAGTCTTTCCCCAGGCCAATATCTTCCAGTGTTTTTCCTATTCTTTCTTTGAGGATTTTTATTGTTTCATGCCTTAAATTTAAGTCCTTTATCCATCTTGAATCAATTTTTGTGAGTGGAGAAAGGTGTGGGTCCAGTTTTAGTCTGTTACATGTGGATATCCAGTTCTCCCAGCACCATTTATTGAATAGGGAGTCTTTCCCCTTGTGGACGTTCTTGTTTGGTTTATTGAAGATTAGGTGTTTGTAAGTTATTGGTTTCATTTCCTGGTTTTCTATTTGATTCCAAATGTCTGTGTCTCTAGCTTTGTGCCAGTACCATAGTGTGTCTTGACCACTATGGCCTTTGTAGTACAGCCTAAAATCTGGTATGCTGATACCCTCGGCTTTATTTTTTTTATTTTTATTACTAAGCACGGCCTTAGCTATAGGAAGTTTTTTCTGGTTCCATACAAAATGCAGAATCATTTTTTCCAAGTCTTGAAAATACGATATTGGTATTTTAATAAGGATGGCGTTGAATCAGTAGATTGCTCTGGGAAGTATACACATTTTAACAATGTTGATTCTTCCCAGCCATGAGCATGGTATGTTCTTCCATTTGTTAAAGTCCTCTGCTATTTCCTTTTTTAGGATTTCATAATTTTCTTTATAGAGGTCCTTCACCTCTTTTGTTAGGTATATTCCTAAGTATTTCATTTTCTTTGGGGTTCAGTGAAGAGACTTGTGTCCTTAATTAGCTTCTCATCTTGGCTGTTGGTGGCATATCCTGAGACATTACTGTATGTTTTGATAGCTTCCAAGAGTCTTGTGGTTGAGTATTTGGGGTTCTGTAACTATAAAATCATATCATCAGCAAAGAGGGAGAGTTTGACCTCCTCTGCTCCCATTTGGATGCCCTTTATTTTCTTGTCTTGTCTAATCGTATTGGCTAGAACTTCCAGCACTATGTTGAACAGCAATGGCAACAGAGGACAACCTTGTCTGGTTCCAGTTCTAAGTGGAAAAG
Organism: Arctocebus calabarensis; assembly: GCA_963573935.1. Classification (NCBI taxonomy): domain Eukaryota; kingdom Metazoa; phylum Chordata; class Mammalia; order Primates; family Lorisidae; genus Arctocebus; species Arctocebus calabarensis. Next base: position 8,096 of record CAUYON010089711.1, on the reverse strand, counting down.
CTTTCAGTTTAACTCCATTCAGTAAAATATTAGTGGTGGGTTTATCATAGATAGCCTCAATCAGTTTAAGAAATGTGCCACCTATGCCTAAACTCTTCAGTGTTCTAATTAGAAAAGGATACTGGATTTTATCAAACGCTTTTTCTGCATCTATTGAGAGGATCATATGGGCTTTGTTTTTGCTTCTGTTGAGATGGTGGATAATGTTTATGGACTTTCGAATATTAAACCAACCCTGCATTCCTGGGATGAAACCTTCTAGATCATGATGTTTGACTTTTTTGATGATAAGCTGTCATCTGTTGGCCAAGATTTTGTTGAGAATTTTTACATCAGTATTCATTAGTGAAATTGGTCTGAAATCTCCTTTTTAGTTGGGTTTGGGATCAGGGTGATATTTGCTTCATAGAACTTATTGGAGAAGATTCCTTCCTCCTCAATTTTTTGGAATAATTTCTGTAGTATAGGAGTAAGCTCTTCTTTGAAAGTTTGATAAAATTCTGGTGTGAAGCCATCTGGACCAGGGTATTTTTTTGTTGGGAGTTTTTTTATTGTTTCTTTGATGTCAGTGCTTGAGATTGGTCTATTCAGGAGATCTATTTCATCTGAGCTAAGTCTAGGGAGAGGGTGTGATTCCAAATACTGATCCATTTCCCTCACATTGTCAAATTTCTGGACATAGAGTTTCTGGTAGTTTTCAGAGATAATCTCTTGTATCTCTGTGGCATCAGTTGTTATTTACACTTAATCATTTCTGATTGAGGTTACTAGAGATTTTACTTTTTTATTTCTAGTTAGTCTGGCCAAATGTTTACTATTTCATTTATTTTTTAAAAAAATCAACTCCTTTCTTCATTAATTTTCTGAATGATTCTTTTGTTTTAAATTTGATTAATCTCTGATTTAATTTTGGATATTTCTTTCTTTCTTTCTTTTTTTTTTTTTTGTAGAGACAGAGTCTCATTCTATGGCCCTTGGTCGAGTGCCGTGGTGTCACACAGCTCACAACAACCTCTAGCTCTTGGACTTAGGTAATTCTCTTGCCTCAGCCTCCCGAGTAGCTGGGACTACAGGCGCCTGCCACAATGTCCAGCTATTTTTTGTTTTCAGTTCAGCCAGGGCTGGGTTTGAACCTGCCACCTTGGTATATGGTGCCAGCGCCCTACTCGCTGAGCCACAGGCATCCAGAATTTTGGATATTTCTTTTCTTCTGCTGTGTTTAGACTTAGATTGTTCTTCTTTTTCCAATTCCAGAAGATGACTTATGTGAGTTTGCTGATGTGTTTTCTTTCTGTGTTTTGAATGTAGGCTTCTAAACTGATAAATTTTCCTCTCAGGACTGCTTTTGCTGTATCCCACAGATTTTGGTAACCTGTATCTTCATTGTTGTTATACTCAAGGAAGTTAATGATTTCCTTTTTTATTTCTTCCTGCACCCAACTGTCATTCAGCATATGGTTATTTAACTTCCATGCCTTTGTGTGAGGTTGAGTGTTTTTGTAGGAGTTGAATTCCCCTTTTAGTGCCTTGTGGTCTGAGAAGATGCAAGATAAAATTTCATTTCTTTTATTCTGTTGAGGTTTATTTTGTGTCCTAGGATACGATAAATTTTGGAGAACGTTCCATGGACGATGAGAAGAGTGTATATTCTTTATCTTTGGAATGGAGTGTTCCATTAAGCACAGTTGTTCCAGGGTCTCATTTAAATCTCTTATACCTTTGTTTAATTTCTATTTAGAGGCTCTGTCCTCCTCTGAGAGAGGAGTATTAAACTCCTCTGTTATCATGGTGTTGTAGGATATCATATTGCTCAGACTAAGTAAGGTCTGTTTCAAGAATCTGGGAGCATTTAAATTGGGTGCATAAATATTTAGAATTGAAATGTCTTCTTGTTGTATTTTTCCCTTGACCAAATAGCAAGTGACTATCATCGTCTTTTTTGACTTGAGTTGCTTTAAATTCACATGTATCTGAAAATAAGATTGCAACCCCTCTTTTCTTCTGAATTCTGTTTGCCTGAAAAATTGACTTCCAACTCTGAGTTTTAATTTGTCTTTTGACATGATGTGTGTTTCTTGCAGACAGCAAATAGATGGCTTGTGTTTTTTACTCCAATTAGCCATTCTATACCTCTTTAGTGGGGAGTTCAAGCCATGGACATTGAGATAACGGATATGTGTGGGAGCATTCTATTCATCTTTATTTTAGGAAAGTCCATTGCTTACTTTTGTCTTTGGCATCATTGTGGAAGCTAGGTTCTGTCCTTCAATTTCTGGGTGTTTACTTTGCTGAAAGTCCATTGTGATGGTCAGTGTGTAGAACAGGTTGAAATATTTCCTGTAAAGCTGGTCTTGTTGTGGCAAATTTCCTCAATCTTTGCATATCAGTAAAAGTTTGTATTTCTCCATCAATTTTAAAGCTTAGCTTATTGAGGGTGGAGGCGCCTGTGGCTCAGTGAGGCGCGCTGGGCCAATATACCAAGGGTGATAGGTTCAAACCCTGCCCTGGCCAAACTGCAACAAAAAAATAGCCAGGTGCTGTGGCAGGCGCCTGTGGTCAGGAGGCTGAGGCAAGAGAATCACCTAAGCCCAGGAGCTGGAGGTTGCTATGAGCTGTGGTGCCACAGTACACTACCAAAGGTGACAAAATGAGGCTCTATCTCTAAAAAAAAAAAAAAAAAAATATTTAAAAAAAAAAAAAAGCTTAGGTTAGTGGAATATAGAATTCTGGACTAGAAATTTTTCTGTTTAAGTAGATTAAAGGTAAATTGTCTTTGGCTTGAAAAGTTTCATTTGAGAAGTCCGTGGTCACCCTGATGGATTTGCCCCTGTAGGTCAGTTGATGCTTACTCCTGGCAGCTTGCAAAATCTTTTCTTTTGTCTTGACTTTTGATAGATTCATCACAGTGTGTCTTGGAGAAGCTGTGTTTGAGTTGAGGTGACCAGGGGATGATATCCCTCTGAAAGGAGTATGTCAGAATCTTTGGTGATACTTGAGAAATGTTCAATTATAATATTCTCTAGCATGGTTTACATTCCTCTGGGGCATTCTTCTTCCTCTTCTGGGATACCTACAACTCATATTTTTGAACGCTTCATGAAGTCCCATAATTCTGTCAGTGAACGTTCTACTTTCTCTCTCTTCTTTTCTGCCTCTTTAACTGCCTGAGTTATCTCAAGACCATTATCCTCTACCTCTGAGATTCTTTCTTCTGCATGATCTAATGTGTTATTGATACTTTCTATTGCATCTTAGAGTTCCCTAATTGCTTCAGTTCCTTCAGCTCTGCTATATTCTTTCTATATTCTTCATATCATTCATCTCTTATTTGATTCTGTTTTTTAATTTCCTTTTGGCTATTTTCCACTTTCTCAGCAATTTCCTTTATTGTTTTCATCATCTGTAATTTAAATTCCCCTTCTGTCATTTCTAACATTTCTTTTTTTTTTTTTTTTTTTTAGAGACAGAGTCTCACTTTATCACCCTGGGTAGAGTGCCGTGGCATCACACAGCTCACAGCAACCTCCAGCTCTTGGGTTTAAGCGATTCTCTTGCCTCAGCCTCCCTAGTAGCTGGGACTACAGGCACCCGCCATAGCGCCCGGCTATTTTTTTTGTTTTGTTTTGTTTTGTTTTGCAGTTCGGCTGAGGCCGGGCTTGAACCCGCCACCTTTGGTATATGGGACCAGCGCCCTACTTGCTGAGCCACAGGAGCCACCCTCTAACATTTCTTTATAGGTGGAATCCTCTGCACTAGCTACCTCACAGTCCCTTGAAGGAGTTGCTCTGGACTGGTATTTTATGTTGCCAGAATTTTTCTGCTGATTCTTCTTCATGAGTGTTTTCTTTTATCTGTTTCCTTGCTCTAATTTTCCTTTCACTTCCTCTTGGCTCTTTAAATTTCTGTGCCTCTGGCCTAAAGTTTTAATGAGTCCTTTTGGAACGGGACCAGAAGGATGAGAAGATTGAACAGCAAGAAGAGAAAAAAGATTTAAAAAAGAAAGAAGAGGAAGAAGAGGGTGTGTGTAAAAGGAAATATTGAGAAAAAGGTGAGAGGTACCAAAAGGAGATAAGAGTAATCTGGTGTATAGTAGAGTACTTTGACCCAACCTTAAAAACCCCCCAACCTCTGGGGGGTGGTTCCCTGGAGGTCAATAGCTCTTTGCCAGCCAGATCAGACACAGTACCCCACCTCCACCAGGTAGAGAGGAAACACAAAAATACTATAAATCAAACCAAACCAAACAAACGAAAACCCTAATGGAATTAAATTGGGGGAAAAAAAATCAAATAATAGGGGCAGAAACACTGGCAAAAATGAAATTCTAGTTATTAAAGAAGGTAAAAATGGAACATTGTATTTAAACTAGAATAATGAAAAAAAAAAGAACAAAAAAGGAAAAAAAATGTAGAGGAAAAATGTTGAAATTAAGGAAAACAAAAAAAACCCCAAACCAGACAGTTTATATAGTTTGCTGAATATTGTCCGGGCAACAGGTGATCTTTTGAGGTATGAGATGTTAATCACTATGTTGATGCAGCTGTAGAAAATGGAGACTGGAGGCCTCTGCTGATTTCTGAGACCCTACAGGTTTGGGAACCCAAATGTCAATTCAGCCGTCTTAAAAGACACTCCAGACTATGGACCTTGGCTATGCAGAAGCTTTCCAAGGAAAGCATTTATAGCTGGGATCTCTCCTGGAGTGGTCGCCTGCTTATCCAGTGTGCCAAAACTGGTCTCATTCTATGCTCCTGAGGACCAAGGCTGTAATCTGCCAAACACTTAGATCTCCACTCTTCCCCAGCGTCTCAGTCTCTGCCTTTGGGCAGTTCAGTCACTAGATTATTTGTTCAAGGTTTCCCGGCCAATCCCCACACTGCAACCCGCAAGGGCAGCTTCCCCACAGTGGCTGTGTGAATGAAATTAGCTCCTTTCTGGCTCAGCAGGTGAGTCCGAGGCCCCACACCTGCCCAAGATCTCTCAAGGCAGTTCTATCCAGTGCTCAAGTCAAAAAAACCCAAAACAATCCACAGGTAAGGCTTTTCCTGCTTGCAGTCTCACTGTTGCTATGGTTACAGCTGCGGGCAGCCTCCGACCAGACAAAGGAACCTACCACTTGCCAGTTTTCCACTGCTTTTGTCCTCTTCGTGTGGTCCAGAAGTCTCTTGCTGACTCCCTGTGTCACCAAAGGGAAGTTTCTGGGCAGAATCCACCAACCAGAGATGCCTGGAGTCTTCTTTTCACAATCTCACTGGTCCCGATTGTATAGAAGCTGTTGCTTGGCCACCATCTTGCTTGGAAGCCTGGCTATATTTTTTTTGTAGAAATGATGTCTTGCCATATTGTCCAGGCTGTTCCCAAACTCCTGACTTCAAACAATCCTGGAATTATGATCATTGGATATTACAGCCCCTGCCTATTGTATCTAGACCCTACCCATGTTCTTAATGTCAAAGGGAAAACTTTTAGCAATAGAACACCTTTTCATTTCTTCTTTAACCCATTTCCAGTGGTATTTCTGTCATTGTGTTTCAGTTTAATTTCATTTTTTCTTAGAGAATATACTTTGTGTGATTTGAAGCCTTTTGAATTCTTTCAGACTTGTTCTGTGACCCAGAATAAAGTCTGTCATGGTAAATTTTGTCTGTGTATTTATCCCCAGAAGCAAAAATGATACATTTATCCTCTAAAATTTCCCATCAAAGTGGCCATTATCAGAGTATTATTTGTGCATTTAAAATTTTTACATTGAGTAATTTATTACTCACTTCACCTATAAAAAATTCACAAATAGACTGAAAGTGAAGGCATGGAGGAAAATACTCCATGCAATTAGAATCCCCCCCCCCCAAAATAGTTATACTAATATCAAATAAGTGACTATGGTCATATTATACAGAGACAAAATCAATATAAAAACTGTATATAGTCATACACCTACCACTAGAGCACTCAAGTATATAAAGCAAATATTAATAAAGCTAAAAGGAAAAGTATGACCTTCTAATTTCAGAATTGTTCTTTTTTAAGCACTAAAGGAGGCAAGAAAAGCTTCATCTTTCTCTCCTTCATTCCTTCTCATAACAGGATTTGTTTTCTAAAATGTGGATTCTGCCAAAAGCCTTTCCTTAAGGACCTAGAAGACCTTATGTGGCCTTAAGGCTACCGGTTCCCCACCCCAACAAGATTATATAATTAAAACAGCTAGTAGAGAATAATTTGAGTGCTTTTATTATAAAGAAACAACAAAGGCTGGGCACCTGTAGCTTAGTGGTTAGAGTGTCGGCTCTGTGCACCAGAAGTAGCAGGTTTGAACCTTGCCTGGGCCTGCTTTCATATATATATATATACACACACACACACACACACACACACAAATATATATTTTTAAATTGATAGATTAATTTGACTTTATACATTATATGAATCTACTATCATATGCACCCTGAAAATGTGTTCATCCATTATATATCATTTTTAAAAATTAATGAACTTAAGAGAGTATAGACTGCAATATAGTAATAGTAAAAAATTTTAATTATCACCCAAAGAAGAAATCAATAAGGAAATATTGGGGCTAAACTACACACTACACAAGTAGGCCTAACTGGCATTTACGTAGCATTTTACCCAGCTATTGCAAATATACATTCTTTTCATTGGCAGTGGGAGCATTTTTGGAGTAAACCATATTTTAGGCCATAAAGTGAGATCATACCAGGCATCTTTTATGAGCATAATGGACTAAAACTAGAAATTGAGAAGAGCCTTCAAAACTACACAAACATATGGACATTAAACAACATGCTTAATAACCAATTGGTCAGTGAAGAAATTTAGCAAGAAATTATAACATTTCTTGAATAAATATGGAAATCCAACATACCAAAATCTGTGGGACATAGCAAAAATGCTAAGAGAGGTAGTGCTAAGAGAGAGGTTTATAGCAATAAATGCCTATATTAAAAAAAAGTAGAAAATCTTTCAGTAAATCTAATGATATATCTCAAGGAACTAGAAAAGCAGAACAAGCCAACATGAAATTAGAAGGAAGAAATAATAAAGATTAGGTCATAAATAAATGAAATTGAGACTAACACTTCAGGAGATCAACAAAATGAATACTTGGGTTTTTGAAAAGAGAAAAATCTAAAAACCATTAGACAAAAAAAACCCCAAATAGAAACAAAAACAACTGAAATATAAAAACTTTAAAGTCACATCCCAAAGAGGGGGGATCAGGAACTGCCTGACAAGCCATCCAATCCCCTCCCTTGCTATGCAGCTTTAGGTTGTCGTGAACAACTGTATATTAACAAATTGGAAAACTGAAGACATGGATAAAATTACATCCTACTAAGATGGAACCATAAAGACATCAAAAACGTGAATAAACCAATAATGAGTAACAAGATCTGGACCATAATAAAATTACCCATCAAAAAAAGCCCAAGACCTGATGGCTTCACTGAAATTTACCAAATATTTCAAGAATAATACCAATTCTCTCAAGCGCTTCAAAAAAACTGAAACTCAAACTCATTTTATAAGGCCAGCATTACCCTGGCACTGAAACCAGCAAACAAGGACACACACACAAAAATTATAGGCCAGGACTACTGGTTAATGTAGATGCAAAAATTCTCAACAAAATACTAACAAACTGATTTCAACACATTAAGATCATTTAGCACGTCATGTGGGATTCATTGCAGGGCTGCAAGATTGGTTCAGCACACACAAATCAATAAATGTGGCATATTACATTAATAGAACAAAGAACAAGAACAAAAACCATATAAGCATTTCAATAGATCCTAATAAAGCATTTGATAAAATTTAGCATTTCTTTGTATAAAAACCCTCAAGGAACTGAGTATAGAAGGAACACACCTATAAATAATAAAGGCCATTTATGACAAACTCATAACCAACATACTGAATGTGAAAAAAAATTTTTTTTTTTTTTTTTTGATACAGAGCCTCAAGCTATCACCCTGGATAGAGTGCTATGGCATCACAGCTCACAGCAATCTCCAATTCCTGGGCTCAAGCGAGTCTCCTGCCTCTGCCTCCCAAGTAGCTGGGACTATAGG
>CAUYON010089710.1:0-25086 GCA_963573935.1 Arctocebus calabarensis | reverse complement strand
ATCTTCTTTTTTTTTTTTTTATAATTTTATTGAATCATAATTCTGTACATTGGTGCAATCATAGGGCACGATTCATATACATTCAGAAATGTTTTGATCGTACTGTTACAGATAGCCTTAAAGGTAACTTAAAGATTTATAAAGTGAAATAAAGCTCTCCATACATCTAGCATTTACTCCTAGGATTAATAGCCATATAGTATGGAAGGAAATTGTATTGTCTACTTTCAGATTAAAACCAGTTTTAAAAAATCAAACCTTTTCTAACAGTCAAAAAGAGACTCTTTGAAGGATGCCAGAAACCAATAGATGTTTTCAAATTTCAGGTACCTGAGTTGAACAGATCATGTGGGAATATTGGAACTGATCTGTTCTGCCTCAGACCCATCAAGGAGCTACCTGTACACAGGTCTTACTCAAAGCATCATGGTTGCTATGTTGCAGGAAGCCCTTAGCTGTCATATGAACTCGATATGCAGTTAAAGGCCAAACTGGACTTGGCATCCTCTTTTTAGCCATAAAAAGTATGAATTTAAATAAGTATGAATGGTATGTGTAGTGAAATTAGTATTCCTTTTAAAGAAATAATGCTGCTGTCATTAAAAAGCAAATTATTTTTCATAATAGTTGGGTAGCATTTGTGGTTAGCTGTACTATCTGTCATGTATGAACACTGGAAAATCAGTTTTCTCCAATGGGAAGACAGAGAAAAAGGCTGCCCCATTTGTTAGTTGTTTAGAATTGTAAAAATCCAGTCAGCTATTCTATTTTCCTAAGCTCACCCAACTGGTCTAAATTTTGAAGATGGAAAAATGCTGATGGTCACAGTGAAGGGAGAGTACAGGGTCATTGTAGATTAATGACGTTTATCAGAGACAAACGGTAGAGTTCATCAGTTATCTTAGGAAAGTTTGAACCAGGATCAAGTTTGGTATGAACCAATTCTTTGATCTTATTGGGCATGATGGCTTTTCAGAGATGAGGGAGACAAACAGACCCCGAGCAACATGGTTGGACAAATTGACATGTGTGGACGCCTTCGGGATCCCGTGTTATGTCACAGATTTACTCAGGAAGCCGGGGCCAAGAATTCTTTTGAAAGGTTCATTTCTATTAGTTAACGTCCTTCAGTGAGTGATCTGTGGCATCATTCTGATCACACAAACGGTGCTCATTGTGAGGTCACGCTGCAGAGCTGTTCACCTGTCTATGTTTTATGCCTGTACATTCATGTTCGCTCTTACTGCATTCTTAGTAAGTACAGGAAATGAACTTCCTATAACATAGTTACCTTTTTTAAAGGTACGTTCTTGCTACCAACGGAGGCCTAATTTCCATTATATTCACTCTGCTACAGAAATACTTAATGCCAGGAAGGAGATATTTACTGGAATCCACAAGTCCAGAATTCATCATGATTCAGTGTGAAATCCACTGCCCTTTGCTCCCCACCCCCTCTTGGACTGGAATGAAATGTGCCTTAAACTGAAGTGAAATACATCACATGCAGCAACAGTGGGCCCTCGCTTTGCCTCTATTCCTGGTGTGAAATCGATACACTATCTTTCCTCCTGACCTGCTTCGTGACCTCCATTGCAGCTTTCATGCTGAACAGCAATTGCTTTGAACAGTCTGGGTCTGCCACAGCTCACAGATGGTTCTCAGCTTCTGTCTAAAACTGGTGCTGATAACAAAGGCTTGATTTTAAATAATGCAGTTGTAGTCGTCTTCTAATTATGAATTACATGTGAGTGCAAGCCCTTCTATTATTAAACACTTTCAGTAGCAGGCACAGTACATGTGCAGGCTGTGTGCCGGGTCTGGGAGCCCGGGAATCAGGACTTTAAATTTCTCTGTCTGCGTTTGAATGGATAGAGAAGGGGAAAGAGACACAAGCTATATTTACACATTTCAGTCATTTTCTTGGTAGAGTTCTGTTTGGTGAGATGCTAATTTTTTTCCATATGCGGATCTATTTATTTCTAGCAGAAAAAATTTTGAATACCAGATTATAAAGGCTTCCCCAAGAAAGGACCTTTTGACAAATACTATTAAAAATTAAAATGAATTTTATTAGTGAGATTCCAGAGTTTAGGCTGTCCTGTCGGGATTTACCTTACCAGAAGTGGCGGAATCCTGCACTGGTAATTTCTCCTTTTGACGACTCTGTAAACCAAATTGGGGGAAACAGAAGTACCTACTGATGGCTTTTTAGCCATTTTCAGGAGGCTATTGAATGGAGGAATTTATTGTTGCAAGGAAAAACAGGCATTTTTATGTATACTAAGGAAACAACTGTGTATTTAGCTAGATTGCTTTACTTATCTTTGCCAGACCAGAAATCAAAGACATGGCTGGGGTGCTGGGTAGGAGTAAATTACTTTGATGTGAAATGAGGATCAGACAGATTTGGGGGGGGGTGTCTTTGTGAAACAATTATGTATAAAGTAAATCATTCTTATGTGTATTTGGTTAGTACAGAAATTTGGTTAATAATGAAGAACACATAGTCATCATAAAAGAGTCCATAGAATGGGAATTGCATCATCAGTGATATTTTAACACTGTACACTCACATGTACATCCTAGGAGGCCTTTAATACATATATGACTTCATTACTTCCTTCCGTGGTTGGGTGAAATCACGGAAGGAAAAAGTTTTTAGAGCCCTAAAGTTGTATTCTTAACCAAACCTGCATCTAATAGGTATGTGGTTTTACCTAAGCCTTTAATCTTTCATCACTTTGGTTTTCTTACCTGTAAACTGTGGTTAGTGAATGAAATTATGTTTACTATATTTTCTTGTTGAAGACTTAGGTATTTATTAACATTACTAATAACTCTTTACATTTGCACACAACTTAGATTTCTCTAGTTTTTTTTTTTTTCTCTCAAAGCATCTGACCTCAAAGATCTAGTCAGGAAGCCAGAACTTATTCCTACCTTTCCTAATTTTTTGAACAGAAAACTATGCCACTGGGTAGGTAAGTGAGTTTGTCACAGTTGCTCAGTTTGTTAAGGAGCGGAACTAAAACTAGAACCCTGACAACTGACTGCTAGTCCAGAGCTCACTGGGGTAGGAGGTGATGATCTTTTACAATATCAGAATTTAAAGGTAGGGATTTGCTATTGTAGACTCTGTTTTAATTTGCTCAAATAAGATAATAAGTATCCTATAAAATATGATACCCTTGATGGTCTCCAGTGATTTATTCATTGTTATAACTATATATCTAATGAAAGCAATATGCTTTCCCAGGACAGTTATTTTGTGAATAACTCCACATCAGTGATATACAAAATAAATTATATTTATAAATGCATTTATATCTCAATGTATCAGTAGTGAACAAAGGGAGATATTTATCCATGTAGTGACATACAAAGTGTGACTAACATTGTTCAAAGACGCAGTGATTTTGTGATAGTTATGATGATTTCTTCACTGTAGGATTTAACTCAACTCAACTGAATTAACAAATTGAAAGCCTTCAACAAATGGTGATATATCTTTCCAAATGTCATATTTTCTTCTTACATGGAAAGTGCTTTTTAAAGTGGACATAAAATACGGCAAGATGCCTATGGCCACACATTAGCCGTAAAGGAGGAAACAGCGCGTAGAACATGCACTATTATACGTTCCACTTTCTCAAGGTAAAAGGTTGGGTACTGTGTCCTGGGCAAAATTTGACTAGAGGAGCTTTGATTATTCCTCTGTGCAGGACAGTTCCTGATGTACTAGGGCTTGATCATTACACCTGTGGGGTATTCCAGCTAGATGCTTCTCCTAACGAGAAATCACATGTGGCAAAGAAGGACTAGTGATGAAATCAATGTTTGCATCCTGGGCATTGGATCCTGTCTTTGGAAGCCCTTATGGATGCATGGCTGTGTTTCATGATGGAAAGGAGAGATACGTTCAAGGAATTTTCAGGTCATTTTATGACATGTTTTTTAGGATAGAACTATCTATTCCAATTGTAGAAAACCCTTGCCAAAATAAAACCTTTGCCAAAATATCAATAAAAGTTGAGACACATTTCTTGTTGTCTTCCCCAACTATTTAATCATATGCATTTTTGTCTTTTTACTCTTGAACAGGCCACGCCACGCAACCACTGTGAACCTGCTCTCAGCATTAGTATTATCCTTGATCACACTTCAGCATTTCAATTTTAGTCCCAATTTGAAAGTCTGCTATTTCTATGAAGATTTTTTTCCATGAAAAGAATAAATCTTGGCTATAATTCAATGGTAATTCAGCTTAACCAAGTTAAGAAAAGCCTTTTATTCACCATGGTTATTTTGAGACAGTTGAGTACAGAAATGTGGTTTCTAGAGACAGAAAAATACAAACTTTTATAGAGAGCCATTTTTTTCCTTTAAAGAAGACAGTGCTAATAAATCTTGTTGAATCAAGACCTTGGAAGAAACTGAAAATATGTACAGATCTCAAATATACCCAAGAAAAGTACTTTATATTACCTTGCTGTGCTGCTTCATAATGTGGTTTTAGTTGAATGTAATCTCCTCCACTCAAATTTATTTTTGAGAAATTGCCACTCTGAAAGTTGAAATCATTTTTGTCATTCAAAACAAGTGGAAGATCAATACTGAAGCTCTCCTATTAGTTGGTACAGTCTACTTGAGCGTTAAAAGATTTATGATAAGAACACATTTCTAAATATATATTACACACCAGTGGTATAGTAAAACTGCAAAATAAATCATTTTTTTAAGAAGAAGGAGGTGGTCTATTTATTATTGAAATGCTACGCTAAACTATAATTCAGTGATACTTTATTCCAATTAAATTCTCCTTAGCAGTAATCCTTTCTTATGATAAGCAAAACTGAATAATACAGAGTATGTTCCCTCCAATGAATTGTTGTATAACAAGACTTGATGGTAATTCTACCTTTTCCAAAATTTGTTATCAGGCAATTTATCTTCTAAATAATACTCCTGAGTACCAAAGCTGAAGTGTTTTGGCTTCAACCCAAATCAAACTTGAGGAAGCAGATTCTCTGGAGCATTTGCCTAACTCTGTAAATTTAATTGTTATAATGAATAGAATACATGTGTCAAGATTACTTGAGATTTTACTTGTTTACTTCTCTTGGTAAGACAGAGCAACATGACAAAGGCTGTTAATTCTTATTGGAGCTAAAAGAGGAAAAAAAGCACTTACCACAATATATGATCATGAAACATTAAGTAATTTTAAGGCCCAATTCCGGTTAATAACCTCAGAGAAGTTCAAATTTAAAAATATTCTGTTATGCCACAATAAAATAGATGATGGAAATTAAAAAAAAAAAAACCCTTCCTAAATATTTTCTATAAGACAAAATATTCAGATGAAAATATTTGCATGCCCAGAGGATTATCTTCTAATACTGTATTTCTTAGTATTTAGTCAAATTTCCTCAAGTAGAATTTCCTTTCTTTCCTTTCTTTCTTTCTTTCCTTTCCTCAAGTACATATCTGCAAACACTATATGTTTCTTATATTAAAAAAAATTTTTTTTGGACAGTGAAATCCAGTATAGTTCTCATATCAAACAAATATTAGTATCATTTGCATTGTGCCAGAGGTCAGACAGAGTTAATATCATTTCTTCTTGCTGTTTATTTTAAAATCTAATTTTATTTTAAAAGTTAATTTATTGTGGAGGAGGCCAAAGGTATTATATAACCCATTGGCATGAATAGTCATATTAATTTTTAAACCAAAAAAAGGTCAACATTAAATAACTATTGTTAATTTAGGGTAATTTATCAAAGGGTTTTTTTGGCCATTTATTTTCCTCCCCTCAATTGTAGTTATATTTCAATCTTCTTTAGTCTTACAAAGTTAAAGCAGTGTTTTTAGATGAGGCAACCACTGTCCTTCACTCATATTTCGATTAGAGAGGAAGGCCATGCCCCTTGGAAGACCCATACATTTCTTCCGATGCTTAACATAGCATGATTACCGTTGAGTGTCAGCTGACAGATGTGTGTTGCCACAACTCTTGTTTATTTTCAGTCCATTTAGGAGAGTGTGTGGTTTCTAACTTGATTTATTCATTTAAGATTCATTAAACCACAGACTTGCGCCAAGCATTGTGCAAGACGTAGTACGTGATGAATTTCTGCCTTCAGAACTCTTGAGCGTTAGTTCTTCAGGGGAGGCAGAGAAGAAAATGAACCATTGGAATGAATTGTGGTTAGTGCTGTACTAGTGATGAGACCAGGGGACCATGAGGACACCAAAGAGGGCTAGATCCATGGGGATCTTGGAAAGACTCCATGGAAGAGCTAGTGTTTTTAAGTTTGATTAAGAGTGGAAAAAAGGATAGGTGTGTGGTCAGGGGAAAGCTAAGAGGTTGTAACAAAGAGACTATGAAATAGAGTAGCTAAAAGAACCTTGCAGTTTATCTCTAGTTCATTGAGCAGCCTCAGATGAGTGGCCCGGTTGGAGGGGTGAATGTTTCATGCAGGGACACTCAGGGTCTTCTTTCCTATTGCTTTAACACTAGCAGTTTTCATGTTTGCATAGTCAAAAGTGGATTGTAGTTACTTCAATACAGCTGAGGGAAGCACAAGGTGTGGAGGAGAACATACCCAGACCTGAAAGTGGCGTTCCTCACTTCCCTCCACTCCCACTGGTGCCACATACGGCTACGTGCAGCTGTGAGGGGTTGGGGTCTAGTCGCAGCTCCCTTCCTGGAGCTCTCAGTAGACAAAGGCCAGGGCATTGAGGGACCCCTGTCATCCTGGATTAGGAAAAGGACTTTGATGGTTGCTTTTTTCCGTGTGCATAAATGTAGAGTATTAATGTCTTTATATAGTGATCAAGGAAATGCCATGAAGGATATCTGTAACAGTATGATCAAAATATTTCTGAATGTATATGAATCATGCCATGTGATTGCACCAATGTACATAATTATGATTCAATAAAATTATTAAAAAAAAAAATTTGAGTGCTGACAGCACAGTGGCTCACTTCTGTAATCCCAACACTGTGGGAGGCTTAAGCAGTAGGACTGATTGAACTCAGGAGTTTGAGGCTTATCTGAGCGAGAGTGAGACCCCAACTCATGAAAAAAGTGGAAAAACCCAGCTGGGCACCATGGCCAGCACGTGTAAGCCCAGCGGGGTTGGAGGCTGATGCAGTGGGATGCCCACAGCCCGAGTCTGAGGTTACAGCGAGCTATGATGCCATTGCACTCTGCTCAGGGTATAGGGTGGGACTCTGTCTCAACAACAAAAAGGGAAAAATGATAAAAAATTAAGTGCAGAGGGCCTTTTTATAAATGACCTTTTTGTTTTGGGTATAAACCCAGCAATGGGATTGCTGGATTAAATGATAGGTCTACTTTATTATTATTATTTGTATCTAATGCCTCAGGATACTAAATGTCCAAGGCCAAAATATCAATACAGCTGGTTCCTTCAGAGGCTGTGAGGGCAGAAGCTGTCCCAGTCCTTTCTCCTTGATTTCTATATGGATATTGTTCCCTTTTCTTCCTATGGTCTTCCCACTGTAAATGTCTGTATCCAAATTTTCTCTCCAAGTTAGGACACTGCTCACATTGGATTAGGGCCCATCCTAAATATTTCACTTTCCCATGATTACCTCCTTAAGGGCTCTTCCCTTGGTAAGCTCACATTCCGAGGCAGTAGGGGTTAGGGCTTCAACATCTGAATTTTACGAGGGCTGCCTCTCAGCTCATCTACTTTCCCTCAAATCATTTAAGATGACATAATTCATAATCAAATGCATTATCAGTGTGATAAGCAAAGCAAAACTTATTGCTTGGACAGCTTAAGAGCAAAAAAGTCTCATTGATTTAAGCCAATGAAAACATCATACAATTTTATTTATTAAATAATTTTCTTTTCCTCTTTTCTCTAATGGTGTAGGTTGAGACAGGAAATGTATAGAATAACATAAAGTTTATACATCTGTTGTTAAGCCTCTCTTCTTCGTAAGAGCCACAGAAGACCATTAGCAAATTATTGCTGAGCTGTTGCACCATGGGCATTGAGAAAAAAATCAATCAATTTCTGCTATATTCACTTGCAAGAAACTAAAAAATCGTTCCTGAATAGGCTTGCTTGAAAAGAATCCCATTATATTTAATGGTTTTATTATTTGTGATTGTTTTCTATAGAAAATCACTTTGGATAGAAATAAGCTGAAGACTTTTCAATGATATTTCTTATCATTAAGTGATCAGCATTATACCAGTATCATTTCAAAAACACCAAATGCCTTTAAATAATTACTGTTTTTCTGGATGGAAGGTATAATGACATCTTTTAACTATGAAGACTGAATAATTTTAATTAATTATGGAGAACATCTCTAACAGATATGAAGTGAAGGGAGAATAGTAGTTTGCTTTTGTCATTGAGAAAAAGAAGACAACCATTCAATCTTAGTATAAATTTATTATTTTCTGTATCACAGATTACAAAACGTCCATCTTATAAAATATTTTAAAAATAATAAAAATATTGGTTAAAAATTGACACAATCACAGAATTTTAGATTTCTGGATAACTTAAAGATTATGTAAAAATGTCACACTTTCTTTAAAAAATGAAGAAATCAAATATCATAGAGGTTTGGATTCTTGTTCAGCAATGGACAAGGTGTCATAAAAGATAGGAGAATTTGACATGATTCATCATTTCTAAGTGTTTATCATCTTTAAGCATATAAGTACGTGAAAAGCTAAATAAGAAAAATACGATCACAGCAAAATGAGTAAATATAACTAATGCCTTTTAAATAACATATATTCAGTTTGTATGAATACAAATGGCAGATGTGGATAAAACTTTTGCTGAACAAACCCTAATCTCCTATCTAAAGTGATTTTCTATTTCAGGTGGGTTAAGACATAGCAGTTTATATGGGAGCACCCACTTTTGTTTTGGGTCCTGACTACTGAAGAACTAAGAACTGGAACAGGACTTTACAGTCTGAGGCACCTTGCATCTTCCTGATATCAGATGGCATGAATTATCAAAGATCAAAAGTTACTATATTAAAAACTCAGAATTTGGTGGGGGGAAATAGATAAACGATCTAGTCCCACCTCATCCAGTTGATGATAAACTTCTCTGTGGTCAACTTGAGAATGGACATCATGGACTATTTGTTTCTTAACAAGTACTTTTCTTTTTTTGACATGGGGTGGGTTATAATGAATTGCAAGAATTTTGATAAGATGCAATTTAATTAATCCAAAATAACTTTTATTTTTATTTCAGTATTGAGGGAGAAACTCCAGAAATAAAATACACAGAAACCCCTTGCTACTTTTACTCTTCCTGCCCAGTTGCTAACATTTGTGAGATTTACTCAATGATACTAGAAAAAAATTGGTGTCTTCATTCAAGACCAGATACTTCAGTCGTGTGCTTTGACATGAGAGGCTGTAGAGTGTCCTGCAGTCACACCTCTGCTGTCATCATAACTTTCTATCTTGCAGTTGTGTATTTTTTTTTATGGACTCATTTTTAATTAATAAAAGAAGGTCATCTAAATCATAAAATTCTAAGAAGAATGTGGGTAACCTTAAAAAGCTCAGCTGAAAAAACTCCTTCATTAGAAGAAAATTTAGTAGGAAAACATAGTGAAAGTAGAATATACAGAAACAACATAAATTTAGCTATGTGCAAGTATCATGAGGGTTTCCTCACGATGGGCGTTCTCACCAGGGTGCCTGGGAACTGGACAATATTTTCAAAGAACAGTATAAATGTTGTTACAAAAGACCTAAGAGGCGCAATTCATGTGGTTCCTATTAAGAATCTACAGCAGGCTTGGTGCCCATGGCTCTACGGGTTAAAGTGCCAGTCACGTACACCTGAGCTGGTGGGTTTGAATCCAGCCCGGGCCTGCCAAACAACCATGATAGCTGCAACCAAAAAATGGCAGGGGGTTGCCGTGGGCGCCTGTAGTCCCAGCTACTTGGGAGGTGGAGGAACGAGACTGGCTTGAGCCCAGGGATTGGAGGTTGCTGTGAGCTGTGATGCCACAGCACTCTATCCAGGGTGACAGCTTGAGGGCCTGTCTCAAAAAAAAAAAAAAATCTACAGCAGAAAGTGTGAGAACCTTTAAAGAGGGGAAATAAAAAGTAGTGGGACAGACAGATGGGGTGGATGATTGGGTTTGAAAGCAAGTTTGAGACAGCTCGGGAGATATAAGTTCATGGGTATTTAATTTGAAGATCACAGTGTCTTGTATAAAAGTGAGACTACTGTAGGCATTCCTGGTAGCAAAAGTTGGCTAGAAGGCAAAGCACATACTCTAATTTCATAAAATAATAGCCTTTTGAAATAAATAGCGTCTTTTCTGATCATAGAAAAGGTAAAATAAAAAAGGACTTACACGTCAAGTGCCCAAAGATAGACTCAGCCCACTCTGGAGTGGAAATTATGAAGGCGACATGAAATCTCTGTTGGTTTATGTGGGTATCCCCCCAAAACTCCAGGGACCATAAAATAATGCTCCAGAGTACATGGTGGTGGTGCTCAAATCATAGAGCTTGAGTGAGAAAGGAGATTATTTAACTTTGAGGAAATTGATAACACAAGAAAGAAAATACTAAACAGGGCCCTGTGATGATGGGCAAAGCATCAAAAGTTTATTTATTTATGAAGAAGTTATTAATTCATAGAGATGATACTGAAGTGACCTTTTTGCCTCCCAACACATAATTACTGCAAGTCTTTGGAATACATTTTCTTTACAACCTTCACAGCCATATTCTAAGCAGCCTCAGATTCGGGGTAGGAATGAAAAAGGGAAGAAACTCGTTTTCCTATTTTCTAGTTGATTTCCCGAGTGTTGAGGACCCATATGATCGCCCCACTCCCAGGTAATTAAAAATACCCGAGATCGTTCAGAAAAGACAGGATTTTGTGTAGATGAAGTACTTAATCCTAATGTATTCATTTTGATGTTCATTATTGATTAGAGAGAGATGAGCAGTCCTGAATACCTAATGGTACAAATGTCGTTGACATTTTAGGTGATGCAAAAACAAAACAAAACAAACAAACAAAAAAAAAAACGCATGGCATTAAAACCAAAAACTGTGATGAAAAGTCAGTATACCTAAGCAGGGTTCTTGGAGTTCTGAGCATTATTGATTACACTAGTTTCCTGGACTCAAAAATTGATGGGCCACTAGCTTTTATCGTTGCCCTGGAGCTCACCTTACCCTGCAACACGGTAGTGTAGGGACGCTCCTTCATTGTCCTCTGCTTGTCACCAAAACTATTTCAGCAACTCCTTTGTCGATATTTGACAACTAGAAACTGGTGTTATTTGAATTTCTTGTATAGCCCAATCATGTTATTCTAATTTCTATTCCAACATTCAGGTTGGATGAGATTCAGCATTTACGCCCATGGAGCAGGGCTAATGGTTACTGGCACACGCGTCACAGAAAAAATTGACTGAGGTTGTATTCTATGTGATATGGTCATTGTAGTCACAGCAGGTATTTGTTACAGTTGAGGGAAGAAAATGGATTCGCACCTGATACTGTGTATTATCATGTTATGCCAAAAGTAAATAAATAAATGAATAAGAAAAGGAAAAAGGTGGAGAAAAGAAGAAGAAAGGCAAAAAAGATTAAGTAGTCTGTGGGTTACAACTGCTCAATAGGCTTTTATATAAGTATTTCATAGTGTTTTAAAGAAACGCGATGAAATCTTGTCCAGTCAATTTTCTGGGGCTGATTAGATTCAGATAAATGATTAATACTTGAACTACCATTTGATCTGGAGGTAAATCAGAGATTTATCAATAGAAAGGAAATAGTGCTCATTGTTCTTTACACGTTGTAATAGAGCATTATTGAGTTTGTGTTCTTCCTAGAAATAAAGTCCAATAGTGCTAAAAAGTTAATCCTTTTTGTACTGTATCCCTGTCTCAGTCAACACATAGAAATAAAATTGCTGGCCAGCACCATTAGAAGAAATTGAAAGATGAATTTTGCTTGTAAAGACTTGAATTAGATAAGTGTTTGTTTTTATCTGATTTGTGATATGTGGTATTTTTCTTTTTAATTACAAAACTCACAAGAATAAATTTATTAATCTTTCTAGAAAAGAAGTTTTTTGTTTTGCCTTTCAAATCTGGCATTGATTGATAAATTGACTTGCATGTCAGGAAGAATAAGGGAGGATTTATAAAATGTAAGAGGTTATCAAGATTAGTATTATTAAACCATTTTGTACACTGACACAGCTTTTATTTAAGTTCGCAGAATAAATGGATAGATTTCTTCTGTAACTGAGATTCAGCTGGGCTTTTATTTGATCATCTTGTTGCCTGTAATAAACTAGAGCTTATTCAAATAGAGTAAGCTGGCTCTTCTGTTTTTAATGCTGAATTACGCAGCGTTTTAGCAGTGAGTCAAATCACAGCGATTTCATCTAGAATGCACTGCCTCCATTGGAAGGGAAAAAACTGGTGCCAATTGAGGACACAGATGAAAATGAGCTGGCTGACTTGTGCAAATTAGCCTTGATTTTCCTTTTTTCTTTAAAATTTGAGATTGGCATTTGCATTATAAAAGTATTCACATTTCAAATCAATTCAGATTTCACATAAATACTGATTTTTTAAATTTTATAATTATTTTATTGAGCAAATGATACAGGATTATACTCATCATGACACCTGAAACACAGGTGATGTTTTATTGGAATGAAATGTTGAGAAATTATGGCCAATATATGATCCCATTTATCATTCAACTCTCTTCACGTTCAATGACTATATGTATATACATAATGTATTTTTCTTTGCTAGGGATCAATTCCTGGGACAAGTCAAATTCTGGCAGGAAGTACTGTTCACACGTGGTTAGTAATTTACTCACTGTCACCAAATAGCTGTAAAGATCATCCACAACTTTATTATACATAGAATAGCTTCCATGATCATTCATTGAATTGAGAGTTGTTGAGCAAATTGTTCGTAATAGCATACAAATCATGATAACAAATCATTTTTTCCTCTCACCATAACCATTTTCTTTCAACCAACAAGTCTCCAAGGGATAACTTGCTATTTCAAAATAACTAGTTTCTAAAATAAGCATAAAGTCTTAGAACTGTTGAAGTAAAATTATAAAACGAAGAAGAAAAATAAGAAATAAATTGTACAGTAATCGTCTTTATGTAATTATTCACTGATTTATTTCTTCTTTGAGATAGTCATTTGTCTGTTTTCTTCAGTGAATATTACCATGTATATAGTACTAGTCACTATTATGCCTGGTGTTAGCAGATCCAAAGCTTCATTTCATTCAATATAATTTCATTATAACATTGATAAGAAAACAATTGGATTCCTGGCAAGGACCACTGTCTGTATTAATTTTGCATGTTCTCTGCATACCTGGCCTGGGTTTGCTCTCAATACATCAGTTTCTTCTCAAAACTGAGCGATGGCTACATTGGGTTCATGGGTACATTATTGCAATCTGACTAAGTGTGGATGTGGGTGAGATGCACCCCCAATAGAATGGCATCCTGCCCAGGTTTATTCCCACCTCCCTCCCTAAGCTGCCAGAACAGGCTCTCCATGCTCCCGAGGCCCTGAACTGTAATAATTGGGTAAATAATTATCTTGCTTATTTATTTTTTCCTAAATGCATGTATAGCTGTATAAGCTTTTATAAGTTGTTTATTCTTTTTTAAAATGTTTGATATGTTTATGAACAGAAAGATGTCATAGGAACTTAACTCTGTTTTTTTTTTTTTTGTAGAGACAAAGTCTCACTTACGCCCTTGGTAGAGTGCTGTAGCATCACACAGCTCATAGCAACCTCCACTTCCTGGGCTGAGGTGATTCTCTTGCCTCAGCCTCCTGGGTAGCTGAGACTACAAGTGCCCAACACAATTCCTGGCTATTTTTAAGTTGCAGTTTGGTCAGGGCCGGGTTTGAACCTGCCGCCCTCGGTATATGGGGCCAGCGCCCTACTCAGTGAGCCACAGGTGCTGCCCTGGGTTTCCTTATATGTTGTTCAGCTTAAATTCAAGTTTCCAGGAACCTGTTGAGGACTTTTAGTGAGGACTTACTGAATGCCTTATGCTGAATCTTTTAGACTTCCCAGTCTCAGGCAACATAAGTAAATAAGCAATTACCATCTACTGTAATAGTTGCTAACACAGAGGGGAACTTCAGGTAGAAGAATACTAATTTGAAAGAGCCACGGCTGAAAGGGGGTACCTTCAATTACCATGTAATCAGATCGTAAAATTGATATCATTAACAGATTTTTTTTAGGATAACCAAATCTTTTGTTTGATGAATACGGTGTCATTTGGGGAAAAAAATGCCCCCCTAAAATGTGGAACACCCCCTAAGAAGCAAATTCGCATTCATCTTTTTCAGCAAATAATTTATCTATAGTTCAAAGTTCTATTCTTTTTTAAAAATGACAAAAATCAATTTGTTCTTGCATATTTGCAAGAATGATTTTAATACACATCATTCGTTGTGTAAGAAATAAAAGTTGTATGTACCATTTAGTTTTGAGGAAGAAATTCCATTGAGCAGACAGTATTCTGTTACCATCAGTAACAACAAAATTTCCGGTGATTCAAGAATAGTTTGCTGTGAAATTTAGTGAATGATTTAAATCCCTTAATCAATTTAGGGAATGTATAACAAGTGTGCAAGAAGTGCCAACTTGATTATATTACTTTTTGAGGAAGCAACAATCAAGTTATTAGGTATTATATTCAATTTACTTTTAAGGATACCTTTTAAGGCTTCTTTATGATAACAAAATCACATTTTTCTGAATGAGAATTATGAATAAAAAGAATTAAAAGAAATATAACCTCATATCTTGTACAAACTAGATTGTTAAAAATGTGTTTTAATCATTGTAGTATAATGTGGACACATTTAATTGTATTCTCTAAAAGGACATAGCTTATTATTCCTCAATTAAATTAACAAGAAAAAATACATAAGGAACATTAAAGAAATGAAGCATAGATTTCCACAGCCCTTCATTAAAAATTATTTTCTGATTTGTCAACAAGCATTCTGTTCTTATAGTGGTGTTGTGTAATCCAAGGTTGTGGGTAAAACTTTATCTTCATTTCCTCTCATAACCTATAGCTGATACTTGCCCATAAAATCAAAGGCTAAGGAGAGGTCAACTCCTGTAAATAAATGAAGCACTATGTTTGCTGATAGATAGCTCTGTAAGTTGTAGAGAGATAACTAAGAAAATAAAAATTAATACATGTTACTCCTTAATAAAATAAATATTTATCTGGATAAATACATGATTTACAAATTTTTGATAAAATAACCATACATATGTTACTACATTAACTGTAACAATAAGTGCAAAAACAGTTAAATCATGGGCAAATGTACTCAATGCTTAAGAATATGAGAAAATTATCTTCAGTTCAAGCCTAAATTATGATACATGAGTGCTAAATGCTGTGAAATGCAGAACAAAAGGATACAGCATTATGAGAAATAACAAAGGTTGACCCCAATTCCACAGAACATATATATTAGTTTAGAAAATTCCTACCTGACAGGAATATTCATCCGAACTTACATTGAAGCAGTAAAATTTAAGATATGAAGGGGTCATGATAGAGTTGAGGGTTTTTTCCTTCTACAGAGATTGATTTATGCCTGTAAAACAGCAAGGTGTTATCAAAGACAATGGAACTCCTATAGAAGATTGAACAGTTGAGTGTTTCCATGGCACTGCTTGACGAGCCCTAGGTAACATCAAACAACTATACCATTAAAAAACTAATGTGTGCTAATAATAAAGGATATAGAGATGATAATATTAAAGATTATATCATTTTTCTAATACACTTTTCTTCTAAATATAATTGCATTATGTTTAGACTTCCCACTAAAAGACAGAGAACATCTACACTTCTATTACTGAAAAATGTGTAGCATCCATTACTGAAAAACAGGCCAGTCACCAATGGTAAGGGGAACTTCTTCATATTTCATCTTAAACATGAAAAGAAAATAAGAGAAACCAAAGGAGTTTATAGGAATTACACAAAAGCTAATTTAAAAATGTTAAGATAGCTAATGTTTCATTTAATTCTTGATAAATGTTTAAGGTATCAAGTAAATTCTCCCACTTCCAGTAGTGATTATATTACCAAAGTTACTTTATTATTCATGCACACTTTGGAGTACTTTACTTTATTATTCATGCACACTTTGGAGTACTTTAGTTCTCAAGCATGAGCTGGTTATTTTCACTATTTGTAATCATAGGTAAATATTCATCCTTCCTCATGTACCAAGCTCATATATTATCTCTCTTGACCGTTTTCATTGCTTTTGGTTACTAAATCTGTGCATTATTATTCTCTTAAACTTTGATTTCCACCACACTTAATATTTTTAAATTTTGATTCAGATTCTGAATGATTTTAAGGTAAAGAGCAAGATGAGAATTTTATAGATATATTTTTCCATGTAAACATCAGTAATGACTAGTGGCAAAAGTACTTATACAATGATACAAGTAGTTTTAACTTTTTAGGAAATAGAAGGTAGCCATAAAGTTCTTAAAATGTACACAAACTTTATGGCCAACTTGTATATAGATAGATAAAAACAGAAGATTTTGTTCAACATTAAATTATAGAAAACATAAGTAAAACAATAAAATTGAATAAATTGAATAAAAATTGTGGCTGAAAAAAATCAACTTCAAGATGGTAAGAAAAAAACAAATGTAAGTCAGATTATAAAATTTTAAACATACACTATACATCACAAACACAAATTCAAACACATTTTTGATGTAATAAACGCAAAATTGACAAATTCTTCTAGTATTGTATAATCTAAATTAATTTATGAATAGAAGGGCCATCAGTTACCAATACTAGATGATATAATTAGGAAAAGTAGCATCTTTTATTTCTTTCTTTCCATTCACAATTGATAAATATTGAAATTTCACAAAAGACTTGATAAATGTACTTTTAGCAGCTTCCAATAGTATGCCCTCAATGTGAAAAATTATCTGGATAGTTAATGAAAATATGATTGTTTGGTGACCTGTGAAAATTTTGGAAAAACCCTGTAAACTTTCCCCTACTCTTGGTTATAAGAGGATAGGAAAATGAAAAAATAATAAAACTAATGCAAGCAGTTCCAGATTATGGATGAGATAACCATAACCATAACCATGACCATAAAGATGAGAATATCTTCAAGTCAAAATTATATGTAACTCAGATAGACTCCCAATGAACAGTTCAGATAGGCAATA
The DNA here is from genome assembly GCA_963573935.1 of Arctocebus calabarensis. Classification (NCBI taxonomy): domain Eukaryota; kingdom Metazoa; phylum Chordata; class Mammalia; order Primates; family Lorisidae; genus Arctocebus; species Arctocebus calabarensis. The sequence goes on along the minus strand of CAUYON010089710.1, from coordinate 7,763 downwards.
ATAACAGGAAAACTATAATGGCTCTTATGTGTATTAACATAGTAATAATAATAATACAGCCATATTTCTATACTGTCATAATAAGTTACAAAAACTATTATGCTCTTTCTGTTAGTCCAAACAAATAATATAAAAACAAATTCAAATAAAAAATTTAGGTAAGATAAGAGAAATAGAAATTTCAGAAAAATATTCAGTGCTAACACTCACCTAATGCAGCATCAATGCTGGGCTAATAGGTATGTTATGCTTATTTTGATCTTCTAACCAAGTCAATAATAACCTTTCCATTTCAATGATCAGCCCATAATGCTGCTTAGTAATAATTGATGTGTTTACTGGAGCACTGCTTTTCACAGGTTCCATTATAATTGTTCCAATAGCCAAGTGACTGAAGCCTAATGTTTTCCCAGTAAGTGATGGTATCTTGCCTATCTCTGAACACATATTTCTACTTATATTTAAGTTGGAATTGCCTTTCTGTTCACTGCAGGCTTACCTGGATTTGCAGTGGACTTTTGCTTTGGAGGAAAATGCCGTAAGTGTAAACACAGACTCACAATGTCAAATATAAAATTTAAGAGAAAGTGATGCTGTATATAAGGAACCATTCAAACAATCAGACAAGCTTCTACCATGAAGATGTGGTGCTAACAACTTCTCATGGTGCATGGGTTTGTCTATATGCATAGAAGAAAACAGCTTCTGAATTCTGAGTTTAATAATTAGCTATAAATTATCCTTATGTGGAACCTTGGGAGCCCATTCATAAGTATACAATGCCAAAAGTCAGATCGCCTGTACCTTGGGGGACCGCTTGTATTTCAAATAAGTCTTTAAAAATTATCACATAAAAACATTTAAGGAATATAGTTAAAATAACTGTAACACATTACCAAAACTGGTTAAAGAAGAAATAAAAATCTAAATGTAGCCTTACATCCATTGAGTTAATTGACTTCATTAATAATTTTTTTCTGCAATAAAACCCTAGGCTCAGATGACTTCACTATGAATCCAATCGAACATTTAAATAATAGGCAATACCAAGTAGATGAGAAAATTACAAGAAAAGGCAATTTCAAATGAATCTTTCCTGTGCACTCAACATTATCAAATCAAATTCCAAAAATATATATTAAAGATAGTATTCCATAATCGAATTTATTTCTAGGTCTACTCCAAGAATACATGATTGATCTAACACGTGGAAATCAATGAACGCAACTCAGCACAATAGCTGAGAAAGGCTTTTCTCTAAAGGAGAAAAATGGCATGATTATTTTAATAGATGTAGCACATGTAGTTCAAAAAATAGTAGACATCATGATAAACAGTTCAGCAACTTGAAATTCTAAGAAACTTCCTCTGTTTGTAATAATCTAGAAAAACACCTACATCAAATATGACGCTTTGTGGTGAAATACTGAATGGTTTTTTGGAATGAGATTAAAATGTCCTCACCATTTCAATTAAACATATTTCATAGAGAAATGTAAGACAACAACCATTTTCCATTAAATAGAAAACAGTTAAATAAATAAAACTAAATCCCAAATTAGAAACATGGTAACAAAATCTGAGAAAATAAAAATCAAATTTAAAAATAATCAAATATTAAATATCTGTTTAATATTTTTTTCTTGAAAAAAAAAAACCAACATCTCTTCGCTTCTATTAGTTGATTAGTTTCATTGCCCAAGGAAAACTGACTATGGTGAGAATCATGCTCCTGAGGTTTAAGGCCATATAATGTGTCATTTGGTCAAGTCAGCAGAAAAGGTAAAGGGGTAACAGAGAAAGCCATACTATTGTGTTTTTTTGTTTGTTTGTTTGTTTTGTAAGTTATAAACCCATGGAAACACTTCTTTTCCTAGTAGAAGCATACCAACATTCTCAACTTCCCACCCAGCCTCATTTCTCGTTGGGGGTTGGCGCCATACCAGATGCACAGCTTTGGTGCCTGTTGCTAGAAACATCAGCCTCCAAGTATCCGGTGGTGGGTTCATGCACAGACTCCATCACTGCCCCACTGACCAATTTACCCAGGAGTCTTGGTGCCAGCCAGATTTCAGATGGACAGTAGCAGATACTGGTTGATTGAGACGGAGTCATTTTTTCCTTCCTTTGTTTCATTTCTTCTATAACACATAGCTCTTTAAAAGACAGAAAGATCTTTATACTTTTTCTCCACTGCAATAAATCCATCCGGATAACTCTCTCACACAGACTTCTTTTTCTCTCCAATTTCTAATCATTCAACTTCCAAACACCTGATGAATCAGGTGAATAAGTTGTTGCTTCCTTCCTTTGAGTTTATACTTCTGTCTCTGGTTACTTCTTTTCTACACCCCAGAAAAAGGTGATCAGGAACACCATCCAGATTTCTTACATTTCGGAGGAATTTTTTTTCTCACTGAGTGGAGCTGTGGTTTATCAGGAGTCTATGCAAATGGTCCCATACTGAGCCAAGTCATAAGGAACCTCAGACACGTGAGACCTGTTCACTTCTCCCTTCTCTGTCAGCTGCGCATAAGAGACTTACAGCTGTGGTTACAGGAGTAACCAGTGGCTGCGACACCAGTGATGGATGAGAAGAAGGTTTGGACGACTTGATTGCACTTCTGTGCTGTCTAGTCTTCACCCAATGACCTGGATCTTCTCCCATTTTAACAAAGTACCACTGATCTTCTCACCCAGTTAACTTGGTGGGCAAAGTAATCTTAGTTCAAATGATCAACCCAAGATACAGTCACTTGATATCCCTTGGTTAGCTAAGCCATTTTTACCAAGGCTAGGAGCGTAGCATGATGTGATGTGTTGTTTTTAAGGCATGTCTGTCTGATGTAAGTGTTATGACCTTACACTGGAAATAGAAGAGTCTAAAATGAGATTGTCTTACTAGAGAGTAAAATATAAATGTCATGTAGCATTTTTCCCGCCACAGATATAGCGATGTCTTCCAGGCTGTTGGCCCTACGGCCTGGACCTGCTACAGAATCCTCTCCTTGGGGACGCATTAAAAATAGGCAGGCTTTGATGTATAACCAATAAATTGATTAAAACAGTACTTCACACATGTGTAGAGTATGCCACCTCCTGAACCCCAAAAGACCTGTCAAATATCTATTACTTTCTCAGAGGTAGGAATGTCAAGATGTGCTCACCAGACACTTAGAGTGTCACTCCCTTAATTTTCTTCAGCATTTCTTTCTAGAATGCAAGTGTGTGTCCATCATACTTTCCTGTTTGTGTTCATTGGTTTGAATAGCACAATGTCATTCATGTACTCGGCCAATATTCTCAGAGTTCTCCAGAGGGAAAGCTGGGCACAGTGTGTGTAGCACTGGGGAAAGACTGTCAATGTGTGTTCTTGTCTGTTATAAATTCAAACAGCTTCTGATCCTTCCTTCAGAGGGAAGGAAAATAATTAATTCATCACATCAAAGGCTAACACATGTTACAGGCTTTATTTATTCTGATGTATCAAAACACCACATTTGGTCCTTCAGGTACAACTGGGGCTGCTATTCTATTTATGGCAGAGCACTATTACCTGCCATTATCACTCAGTTTTATGTAAGGACCATATCCAGTGAATAGGACTATAGCTAAGACTACTACAGCTGTATTCTTAAATTTTTTTGAGTGAAGCTAAATTCTGCCATTCTCCCTGGGATGCAATATTGCTTTTGATTTGTTCTTTTGACTTGGAAGGGATGAGGTACAAAGTTTTAGATACTTTCCCTTGCTCCTTTCTAGACAACAGTTTGAATCCTAAAAGCCAAGGCCCTCTAGTAAAGTGATGGAGTGATGCTTTTGCCTATTACTAAGTACACTGATTTCAATTGTACGATACATTAGGAACTTAGGGCACTAAACATTAAGTATGTCTGTGGGACCCATAGATGTAGTGGGCCAGATCTGACCACATTAGCCAGGACTCCATTTATTAGCTTTTCTCTCTTCAGCATGGCTCTCACAAGGAGTCACGGTGGTGCTCTGTGTTCCCAGGTATCAAGGCTTGATTATCCTCAACAAGTGTGAACACTGCCTTATCTCCAAGGGTGACCTGGGTAAATGGCTTTAAACTCTTTGGAGAAAGATGGGATGGAATACTACTGAGTGCTTCCACTGCCTTTTTCCATGGTCCTTCTCCTCAAAATCAGAGTCTTTCCTTCAATCGTTGGGTTGGGAGTCTAGGAGTTGGCGCAAGTTGAGAAACTGGAGAATGAATTGTAAGTTTTTAGTGGAGTAGCTGGTCTAACAATCACGATCCTTCAAATAACTAAAAGAGTGGAATTAGAAAGTTCCTGTATTTGATTTCTTTTGACTTCATTAACTAAGCAATGATTTTTTGGCTTTCTATTCCAGGAAGAGCATGTTCCCTTAACTACTTCCATTCGTCTCTGGGCATTGGGACCACTGGCCATCCTCACTGTGAATTTGCACCCCATTTTAACCATTGTCTTTCTAATAATTTAGTACTTTCAATGATCTTCTGTTTGGGAGGTTGGTTGGTGTTTTTAGTGAGTTCAGTTCCATCGCAGTGTCCCTATGAGTCCTGTGGGTCTGACAATCCACCATGAAGCTCTGCATTGCTGACACTCGCTCTTCAGGATCTTCCTCACGTGGGCCTTCTGCATAAGGGGAGGCTCTAGGAAGTGTCCAGCTCTATATATAGACTTCTTGAAGCCTTTGGATCCTTTCCTTCACCATCTGTCACGTCTACGCCTTTGAATGTGGCTCAGCAATTTTCCTAAACTTTCAAAGGCAGTCCTCACAATACGTTACCACCACCTCCCAGAGTCTTTGGCCTAAGTAGTAAAGCCTACATCAATACACTTTTTATTGCAAAACTTTATGTTTACCCCCCTCCCCTTGACCCAGGACTCTCACAATCTAGTCCCATACATCTTCCCCTAGCTCCAGTCAGAGGATCATCCAAAACCTGAAATTCCTTTGTTGTATACTGGGGATCTCTCTCCTCCCTTCTTAGAAGGCTCAGCCCATCTCCAGTGAGGTTTTATTGAGGTTTAATCCTTTTTTTACTTTAGTTTCCAGGAGGAGAAGGGGATTAGGTCTTGAGGGAAGCACAACATTGTGTAAAGTCACTGCTTTGAGGCTTCATGCAATTTCTCAAAGGTGGAGGAGAGAATATTCTCTTCTTTTAAAGCCAGATCCGAAGTCTCTGTGTGTTCAGGAATGCCTCCAAATGTAAGTCTCTTGATGGTCTCTACCTAGATACTTTCAACGCAAATTCCAGGGTGCCACTCCTTTCTGTATTCAGGCCCTGACTACGGTGTAGAAAAGTTGGTGCAGGAGATAATTTGCCTTTTTTGAAACAGTCCTGCTCTTACGAGTAAGTCAGGAAACTGAACCTCTGCTTCTTTTTACCTCCTTCTTCTTTTGGGGCTGGAAATTATGGTTTCCTTAAGATACACGGTTATAAGCTACCAGGAGGGCTTTAGGTTTTATACTTTTTCTTGAATTGTTGATTAAACACACGATCCTTACATTAACTCTTTCCAATGAATGGGGAACAGAAACCCAATTCCACAGCCTTAATAGTTGGCTTTTCCTCCACACCCCTCACGTTTCAGAGATACTGGACCTGCCAGAACATCCTTCATCAGAATTCGATTCCAGCATTCCACTGGTAAACATTGCAACCATTACTCCAGTATGAAATGGAATAAGTTATTCATATTACAACTATTAGTCATGATAGTGTCCTCATTGCCTGCTGTCCAGCTAGTGATTCATTCTCTAAATCCCACTTTAGAATCTGTTTTCTAAGACCATTTCTGAAACCAACTGTCCTTATATTAAGGTGTCCCTGAGGACACACTATAAGACAAAATATTATGTACAGAACACTTAATGCAAAGTGTTCTCAGGAGCTGCACTTGTCAAGAATGTGAGGAGGGCAGAATTAGACAAAGTAAGACTCCTACCCATAAATAGTGTGCAATTGAAAGTTCATCCAGGTTTACTCAAAGAGCTAAAGCCTAGATTTCCCTTCTGATTTGTCCTTAAATGGACCTTTGCATCCATGTATCAGATAGTGATTGGCTGTAACCAGGTCCACCCCCTCATTTTCTAGGAAAGAAGTGAAAGCTTTGTCAAGGTAGTTCCCTTCCAAAGATGCCAATTCTTATTGCAGAACCAAAGCTGTGAACTCCCACCAGATAAAGTTGCCAGCAAGCGGAATGAGTACATGAATCCTGAACAGAGTTTCTGGCCATTAAATAAAAAAAGAAAATAACAGCTTTTAAAAATACATGCCCTTACTTTATTTGTATAAATTTCTTACTCCGTAAAACAGGATTTCTAGTGAAATTAAAGTAATTGCTTATTTGCTTTATATAGATGTCTATAACTCTATCTAGCTATGTGGCTATAGCTACCTACCTATCCACCTCCTCATCTCTATCTATAGTCAGATCTTCTCTGGAGTATTTCCTCCTAGAACAAGATAGTCAAATTAAGAGGTTTCAAGCATATGGGAAATAATTTACATCTCCATGGTTCAACTATCAACCAGATTTGTAACCATTTTTGCTATCTAACAGTCTATGCTCTTCTGGTGCCAACGTTTGTTTGGGTTACCTGAGCTGTATAAGAAATATCAACTAGTTTTAAACAAAAATAACTTAGGAGTTCTAATCATTATGTTGTCTGGGTCTTTCTCCTTGTCCAGGAGAGGTCAGTGCAGGTAGATGGTTGAACATAGCTGCTCTTGCCTGTATCAAAAGTGTCAGGCTTCTTGATGTCCAGGAACACAGCTATTGGCCATGCTCATCTCTGCTTCACACGTCTGGCATGTAGGCTTCTTCAGACAGCAGGCTTGGGATTCCAAAGAACAGGAGAAAGCAAGGACTAATTTGGAGAAATTTTTACATCATTTGCCATACTAGGTAATGCTTCATTTATTACATCAAGTCTCGTGGCCAAGATTAAATTCAGGGGGTCCAGCTTCTTCATGCAAGCATCTGCAGGGTCACATTGTCTATCAAATGGGAAGAATTTTAGACTGTTTTGTAATTTATCACTCCAGAAAAACCAAAACGAAAGAAGAGATAATTTGTTTTAAATATTTCATTTACAGAGACAACTTTATCCAATCAAATTGTTCCTTTAACCAAAATTCTTAGGCTTAAAAATTTTTCAGATTTCAATTTATTTTTGGATTTTGGAACATTTGTATCACATTTAATGGTTGAGCATTCTTAATCCAAAAATCCTGAATCTGAAATGCGTAAATAAGAATTTTCCTTTGAGCATCATATCAATACTCAAAAAATTTTAGATTTTGAAGTATTTTGAATTTTAGATTTTTAGATTGCAGATATTCAATTTGTAAATACATAATAAGGGCTTACTCTTAAGTTTTGTACTTGGCTTCATGAAGCAGTCTTCCTCAATTTCTGTAGAGATTTCCATTCTAAAATACTTTTTATTACATCCTTTATTTTCTTCTACTCTTTCCCCGACCCCCATGAATTAGTTGATGCACAGGCTTACTCTATTCCAAGTAGATATTTTTCCAGACCAACTTAACATGTTTTGATCTTACACCACCAATTTGGTCATCATATTTTGTGAAGTTAGTAGCTTTTTTTTTTTTTTTATAATTTTATTGAATCATAATTCTGTACATTGGTGCAATCATAGGGCACGATTCATATACATTCAGAAATATTTTGATCATACTGTTACAGATATCCTTCATGGCATTTCCTTGATCACTATATAAAGAC
>CAUYON010089707.1:0-26956 GCA_963573935.1 Arctocebus calabarensis | reverse complement strand
ATCACAGCTCACAGCAACCTCCAATTCCTGGGCTCAAGCGAGTCTCTTGCCTCTGCCTCCCAAGTAGCTGGGACCACAGGCGCCCGCCACAACGCCCGGCCATTTTTTGGTTGCAGCCGTCATTGTTGTTTGGCGGGCCCGGGGGCTGGATTCGAACCCGCCAGCTCAGGTGTACATGGCTGGTGCCTTAGCCCGCTGAGCCACAGGCGCTAAGCCAACCTCTGCATTTTAATGGGAAGAGCCTCAAAGTTGCATTTCAAGGAAGCGTGGATATAGAGCTGGAAGAGTATGTGGACATAGTTCTAATTTGTCATAGTCTGTAAGAAAATTATTAAAATTAGGTTTATAAATAAGACATGGTCTTTGTATTCTAGATGCTCCACAATGTTTAGAAAATGGTGCATGTTGTTGTAGGAACTGGATGATAAAAACACAATAAGAATGTAGATAAAATCAATATTGTATGGGGACAGTCCCTTAACTTCTCTGGGTCTCAGTTTGCTCAGCTATGAAGTGTGGAGATCTATTTGAGAGCTAAAAAATATCTGATTCCAGATAGCAAGATTTCTTCTCCAGAATCCAATGAAACTAGATTGGTATTAAGAGCATGATATCTTGGCCAGATTGCTTGAGTTTGAAACCAGGCTTTAGCATTGACTAATTGTGTGACTTCATTAAAACCTCTCTGGACCTCACTTTCCTCATCTTTAAAATGGAACTAATAATGGTACCTTCCTAATAAGGTTCAAAGCCCAAAGAGGTAGAAAGCATTTCAAGTGGTGCCTGGCACACAGTCAATATTCAACAAATATTAATTCTCATTCCTACCGTCCTCCATACACATGTGTGCATACAAATTTTCTTGCACAGACCTGGAGATTGGCGTGAGAATTTAAGGGGTGAATGCGCCCAGGTTAGGCTTGGCAGTAGTTATATCTAAGGAAAAACTTCAGTGCTATTCATGTTTGTCATGTATTCCAATTTCTGGGAAAAGGTAAAAAACATTTTTCATCTGGAGTACAATTTGTGTTGCTTAGTAACAAAAGCCTCTGCTCATTCTTTTCTGCTTTGATTTGTTTTTACCTCAGTGATTTTTAACTGAAAGTTTTAAAAAAATTATTGAGTTCAGCTTCTTTGACCATTTGAAGTCACCAAATCTCAAACAGAATGTCTCAGAAGCCTATAGACATTGTCATCTACCATAACCTGCTCAGAGTTACTAACTTTCTACTTAAAAAAAAAAATGTATATGCTTGGCAACCAGGCTTTCCTTGCTATAGACGTACAGAGATCTCACCCCGAAGCCTGGGGCGTCTGGCCAGTCTTGCTTCGAAGGCAGGGATCCCATATATTCAGACTTTTGATGAAGGCAAGAAAATATGCTTTGGTAATTGATTGTAATGGTACAACCCTGCCCCCAGGAGACTCTTGTCAATCAATCATCTGAAGGAGAGTTTTTACAATGAAGGATGAGGAGTAGACGTTTTCAGATGACTATGGCGAGTTCTCTCTCATCCCAACAAAGCAGAACAGCTGTTCATTTTGAAAGGCAGCATTTCGTGGCTGGTGAAGGGATGGAGAGGTGGGATGAGCACTAGGAGTGGGGTGTGCTGGAGGGAGATGAGAATCCATGCTTCAAGCCTTGCTCTAATCCTACCAGAAGCCTCTTTAGCAGGAGTTAAGAAATGGGGGTATGTTCGCTATTGCTAAGAGTTGCCCTGAAGCCTAGAAGTGTTTTCAGCAAAATGTGGCATAATTGGCTTCATGTGTCAACAAGGATGTTTCAGGTTGTTTATCGAAAAAGGAAGCACAGTTGCGGTCCTGTTAGCGTTAGGAAGCTGTGAACCTCTGCTTCTGTCCTCGCCACACCTTAAATTGCTTTGATATTAAAGAAATGCCACTGTAGACACGAGGCAGGAACGGAGCATCCTCTTTATGTCCCTAGAGGCAACCCCCCCCTCCAAACAAAAACCACAAGATACCATTGCCTAGGTAGAAATGGAAGCCACAGCTGCTGAACAAAGTTGGGGTTTTCCCACAAGTCTTTCAGCTCTCTAATTCTTTACCCCGAGTTTCTACTTACTCTTTATCTTTTTGTCTTTTTCATATTTGTCCATTTTGCCTCCCAGCGGAGTGCGGAGGTGTGCCCGGGGAGGCAGTGCTGGCTAATGGTTAAGCACCCAATTACAGGAACCCATTTATTAGCCTGTAACTGCAGGCCAATCGCGTTCTCTCTCTCTGCCCCATTTCCTCATCTATAAAGGGGTGGAGAGCGCTGTGTGGTAGGGTGGTTGTAAGGACGTCACAAGGGAATACACGGAAAGCATCTGGAATCAAAGTCGACTCTATTATTATATCCGCTGTGCTCAGCCCTTTCACAGATCCTGTGCTGCTCGTTATCTGGTTGGCTATCTATTTTCCTTATGTGCGACACAGGGAGAATTTGAAATACACGAGCATTGATGGGGAGGAGTGAGGAAGGATGGGGGGCAGTGAAAAGAGCCAAGTGGTCCATTTTCCCACTGCAGCTAAGAGGCATGTTCCCTAGGCTGACCAGCCCCTGGCCACTCTGAAACCAATTCCTTTCCGAATCACCAGCACCCCACGGCACTTTAGTCTTGGACCTTCAGATCCGTCGATGACAGAGGATACGCTAAGACTCTGGGAAAGTTTCACTATTAACCACTCAGCCACGGCCTCCAAGATATATGAGTAGTTACTTGGTTGGCATTTAACCATGTTAATAACAAATCACACTTTTAACAGTCCAAAAACTTTATATAGTGGATAATTTAAAACGTGCACAAACAGAGATGCATAACATGGACCCCCCCCCCCGCCACACACACACATACACATACTTTTCACCTATCTTCAACAATTATCAACCCAGGGCCAATCCTGTTTCATCTTTGCTCCTACCCACTTCTCCACTTTCCATGTAATTTTGAAGCAAATCCTGGCTGTCATATTAATTCATCCTTAAATATTTCAGCAAGTTTCTCTGAAACAGTGCCATCAAACTCTGACCTGTGGGCCAAAGCCCTGTTGTGTAAATAAAGTTTCTTGGAGCAAAGCCACACCTGTTCATTTGCCTAGTATCTACTGGCTGCTTTCCAAACCAGTAACAAAGTCTAAAATATTGACTATTTGACCCCTTATGAAAAAGTTTGCCTTCTTCATAAGGGGTCATAAGGGATGCTTTGAAGGCATCACCTCTGCCTTCAAAGATAAGAAATTTTAAAAGCACCCCAACACTGTTCTCACACTTAAAAAAATTGTAATAATTCACTATAGTCACTTAAAATTGTTTAGGACTTTACAGCTTTTCAAATGCCTTCATATTTGCTATCTTGTTTGAATTTTACAACAATCTCTGAGATATAGAAGGAAAATGTAAGCATTATTTAAATCCGTTTTTTTGTGAAAAGAAACGGAAGCATAGAGTTTTAAAGTGACTTCGTTAAAGGCAGACAGCTAATGAGCAATTTGAATAGAATTCTGCCTCTGATATCTTATAGTGAGGCAAGCGGCAGCTTGAATTTTATAATATGTGAATGATAAATTCCCTGTGTATTTCTCAGCTCTTCCGTTTCAAGAGTATTTGACTTGAAGAACTTGGAAGGGCTATATATTTCAGACATGACTTGGAGTTAATTTAAGGTGAGCCTCTTTCAAGCAGCAAAAATAACAGGGTTTTTATATTGAGTAAGAGTTCCCTTGGAACCACTCTGAGTTTGAAGCGCCATAGTGGCATTTGGAGAAAAATCTATGGATAAGCTTATTTTTCAAGATCTTCCTTAGAGAAGAACATGGTGTGTTACTTTACAGGCCAAAGACAAAAGGTGAAATGTGAGGTTTTGGATTCACTTTAGTTACACGAGCACCCAGCGTCTGAGGGTACATCCTGATTATTTTGTCCCATAAATCTGGCTGCAAAGAAAATAAAAGCCAGACTTTCTCATGAGAAATCTGATGGCATTTTTATTGGTTTGCCCATGAGATGATAATACACCTCTGAGAAAGAATTCAAGAGACCATATAAAAGTGGAAAATAGTCGCAGAAAGTCCAATGATACTTCAGAAGCCATAAGACCATCAGTTTCCATTCTTACATGATCTTAAACCACTATCCAATCAAAGGTGACTGCTGAAGCAGCTTCCAGATTATTTTAAAAGGAGTATTTGTTTATATGTTTACAAAATAGCTTTCTTTAAAGAAATTGAAAATGGTAATGGTATCCTAGTTAAGAATTAGCTCCTGAGGGCAGGGACCATTGCTCACTAATTTTGGTATTTCCTAGAACTAGGTCTGGTGGGGAGAAGAACTTAATATAAGTGGTGTTGAAAGGCAATGAAATGTCAACATCATTACTTATTTAGATGGGAGTAAAATCCTATTTCTATCAATTAAAAATAATCTACCACCCCAAATATAACTTTATAATAAAGAATCCTAGCAGATACCACCTTAACCAAGTGATCAAGGTTAACATCACCACTGATAAATAATATGGATAATCACCTACCATGTGGTAGGCTGAATAAGGTAGGCTCCCAAAGATATCTACATCCTAATCCCTGGAACCTGTAAATATGTTCCCTTCCATGACAAAAGGGACTTTGCAGATGCAATTAAATTAAGAATCTTGAGATGGAGACATTATCTTTGATTATCCAGGTGGGCTTGATTTATCATAAGGGTCCTCATAATTGAGAGACAGAGGAGATGTATCTATAGATAAAGAGAAGACTATCACAGAAGTAGAGTTTGGAGTGAATGTGGCCACAAGCCAAGGAAGGCTTGGAACCACCAGAAGCTGGAAGAAGCAGGGAACAACTCTCCCTCGAGCCTCCAAAAGGAGCCTACTCTGCCAACACCTTGAATTAGACGTGTAAGTCTCTTTTCCAATTTCTGGGCTCTAGAATTTGATGAGAAGAGTATCTTACCCCTATGGTTTTTCTCTCCAAAATTTATATCTCCATTTGAATCATGCAAGGACATCAGGCAAACCCAAATGGAAGGACATTCTACAAAATACCTGCTCAGTGCTCTTCAAAAGTGTCAAGGTCAGAAAAGATAACAAAGTCTGAGAAAATGATCACAGTTTAAAGTAGCCGAAGGAATCATGTTAATTTCATGCAACATGGTATTTTTGATTGAGCCCTGGAACAGAAAATGGCAGTAGTGGAAAGACTGGGGAAGTCTGGATAAAGTCTGTAGTTTGGATAATAGTATTGTACCAATGCTAATTTGTTGGTTTTTTGTTTTTTTTTTTTTTTTCATTTTGGAAGATGTTAACAATAGAGGGAGCTGGGTGGAGGGAACACTGGAGCTCTTTGTGCTAATTTTTTTTCAAAATACAATGTTTCAAAAGGAATCCATCTCAGCAACATGTTGTCTTGTTAGACATCTGTTATTGGAGGTAGAAATAATAAAGGGATACGTTTCAGAGTCTAGGGCTATACTGATCAGATCTTCCCAGGAGAGAAGAGAAAGCTGGAAGAAAGAGCTAAGGCAGAGGGACAGTACCACTCTCATTTGCTTCGGTGATATTGGGTGGTACTAATTCATCAAGTAATCCTGGGGTGTAGGCAGGGGGAAAGTGTCCATGTATTTTATGGATGGAGAATCTATAGCACAGTTCACTGACAAATAATGTTCATCGAATTGATTTGATTTGTCCAAGCTCACTGAGCAGAAGTAGAAATGGAATATAAAGGATCTAATTTCTAGGTACATGGTGGCTGACCAAGAAAGTTCAGCTCATTTTTAATATGTTTAAAGTACATATATTTTATCCAGATGAGTTTCAGCTTGCACAACTTCTCTAGATTTGACCATACTTTTCTTCCCTCACACCCTGTCTGACCACTCAAGGTTGAAGTCAGGTTTATAGCATTTGCCTTTTCTGGTCTTTCTTTTCGGTTTTCTTTTATCTTTTTTGTGGTTTTCTTTCTTCTTCTTCTCTATTCTTTTTACTGACCAGGTATTATCTATTGCTGCATAATAAATTGAGCATGAAGCAGTGCATTAGAAAACAAGCATTTATTAACTCTGAAGTGACTTATCTGGGTGGTTCCTCACTCAGAATCTCTCGTGAGGCTGTAGTCAGGATGTTAGTTTGGGCCACAATCATCTGAAGGCTCAAGCAAGGCTGAGGATCCACTTCCAAAATAACTCACTCACACAGCTATGGCCAGGAGGTCTCAGTTCCTAACATGTGGACCTGTCCATAGTATCACTTAACTATCCTCATGATGTGACAACTGACTTCCTTCAAAACAAGTGATACAGAGAGTGTGAGGAGAAGGCTGCGACATCTGTCATCTTCTAGTCTTGGAAGACACACAATGTCCCTGCTGCCTCATTCTATTTGTCAGGAGAACGTTACTAATAGCTCATATGCAAGGGGGATGGGGTGGGAATCAATCTCCACCTCCTCAAGGAAAGAATACCAGCAACTTGTTTTAAAATACACCACCACACCAGGAGTCCTCTTAGGCTCAGTCTGACTGAGAACTTGACCTTCCTCTTTAGGCTTTCTCTACGCATTCTACATTTACTTTTGCAGCTTCATATGGCTCAAAAGTGAAACTTGACTTTTTTTTTCCAGAAGACTCCCCTCCGTCTTTCTCTGAAGTTTCCAGGCCCCATGAAAAGTCACAAAATGTTGAAAAAAGAAAAGGAAACGTGAAATGAATCCAACATTATGGGATCTGGATATACTCACCTGTCTCTTTTGTTCCTGCTGCAGCACTAAAATATGACATCTCTGATTCTGCTCAAGAGTTGCAGCAATCTTTTGAGCAGCTTCTCCACAGCATGGTCACAAAGCTAATGTTGAACTGATGCTCAGTCCCCACTGACTTTTGCCACATGACCTTCTCAACGCCTACCTTCACTTGATTCTCTGTGAACTCTTTCACTAAACTACTTGGCATTCAGCGCCCTAGTTCTCAGACAGTCCTCTTAATTATTTACCTCTCTGCCTTTGGACGTCACTTCTCATTTCCTCTGACTTTCTCATATTCCCTTGGTCATATAGCAAACTCAGGATGCCTGAAAGCAAATTCAGTCTCTCCCTCCAGAGCGGCTTCTCTCGCGCCCTTGCTCTTAATTCTGAGTCACAAGCTTGCAAATAGTAAAAATAAAAATAAATCACCATCTTGGGCATCTCCATTGCCTGTATTCCCTCAGATCGGTGATGGGATTCTTGCCCTGTATTGTGGCAAAAGCAGCTTACCTACGTGGAGTCTGGAGCAAGTCTCAGCCATTATCAGAGATATTCAAAAGTCCCAGTTGAGTGCTTCTCAATTCAACTTTGAGTCAGTCCAGTTGCTGGCTTCCTTCCAATGAGAGACTTGGGATCCCTGTCTCCCATCTGTTCCCAGTACGCATCCTGATGTCTTGATCTTTGCCACCACATTGCTCTAATACCTAGATCAGTAGGTCTCACATTTTAATGTGCACATGAATGCTCTGGGGATCTGGTTAAAATGCAGATTATCAGGCGATCTGGGGTAGTTCCGAGGTTCTGCCTTTCTAATGCACTCTCAGGCCACGTTCATGCTGCTGGGTCAAGGAAGGGTACATTTTGGGTAGCCAGAGCCCATAGCAATATTCTCCCAAATGTGCTTTATTGCTTACTGTCTCCTTCAGTGACCGTCATGTCGTGTGATCTGTGGATTACACATTGCTTGCATCACAGGTCCCCTGCATAGCAAAGTGCTAAGATCCTCTGCGGACCTCATGAGAAATACTGATTCTTGGATTCTAGCCCTGGAGATTTCAGTTCAGTGGGTCTAGGTGGGACCTCAGAATCTGTAATTTACAAAGCACCCCAGGCAATCTTGACGATTTCTAAAGAACCAGAGTCTTATAGGCTAACGTCCAACTTGAAACCTTAAATGCAGAGCCTTCCCCAGGAAATCTGATCTCCCTTATTTCTCATTTTTCCCTCCACTCCAAACCTTTATATCAAGTAGACTGTCTCTTGGACTCAGATAATTCCCTTCTTTTTACTCCAGTTCCACCTACATGTTCTACCCACTCTACCAATCTTGTTTGTGTATCTACATTGCTGCTCTACCAAGAATACCAGCTATAGGAAGACACAGGGCCATGTCCGTCAGTGGGAACACGCTTTGTCTCTACTCTCCTTGGTCCTGTCAAATTCACTCATCTTCCCAAATTCTACCGAATCACTGCCCCCCCATGTTAAAGTCCCACAGAAAACCCACTTTTCTGAAAGAATGGAAAATGTGACTCTGTTGACTAAGATAGAAGTGACACCTCTGCCCCAACACATAAGGGAGGACGCTTGCTGAGTCACACTCCACTTCTATTCAGAAACTGGAGTCCCCGAGGACAGGGACTTTGTATTCTATTTGCTCCATGTCATTTCATAAGTCAAAAGCGTCTCATGCTCGCCACTAAATAAAAAGGCAAGCAAACGTCTGAGTAGGTTTGGTGCTCCAAGGTGACACATAATGGTAGGGATGAAGAGTTATTATAGCTAATTAGTTGAAATGACATGAAAATTTTCTAATTAGCTTTTTAAAGAATCCCAGAAAATATTAGGTGTCGCGGCTCAATATACCTTTTCTCCTAAAATATCACGAGAATGTTCTCTAGTGCTGCCGAACACATAATGTGAACAGCAGCAGTGAGAAATCAATATCTACCAGTGTCCACTTATGTGGATAGAAACACCAGCTGCCCAATTGTATTTAAGAAGCGAGGCTGACTCAGCACAATAAAGAAATAAAAGGAAACTATAGCCAGAAGTCCTCTTCGTGAAGCAAAAATATGCCCTGAACTTCTTAGCAAGAAGATAAGATCTATCACAATCATGCCCAAACCTGCCTCTGCCTAACTACATTTCAGACTGTTCTCCCACCCCCACCCCCCCATATTTTAATCTGATGGCCTTTCTGGACTTGTAGCTGTCTCCAGCTCAATGCCATGCTTTTTCCTTTATGCCTCTATCCTAGGCACATACTATTTTCTCCATTCAAAAGGCCCTGCTGAACACTCAACCTTTGAGATCAGATATCACTTTTTCTGGAGAAAGGGTACTTGCTTCATTTACAAGAGGGCTTGGGGGTCTGAACAGTTATGAGAGTACATATCTTCACGTCATTCTTCTCAGCCTCTTGCACAGTGCCTGGCTACTCGTAGATGTTTCATCCTTTTTTTTCCAAGTGGATAGAGAAGTTGATTCACTCATATGAATCTCTGGCCTACGGATCTGAGGTCAATTGCTCTTCTGACCTTATTAGGCTTTTCCAAAGCAAGTCTTTTCCCCTCCATCCCCAAATAATGAGGATAATAATAATAATAATAGCTAATATTAATTGAGCACTTACTATGTGCTAAATACTATATAGTCTTAACATGAGTCCTTTCATTTAATTTTGCAAATCATCCCCCCTTTACACATGAGGAACTTGAAGCTTAAGACACTAAGTAACTGGTCAAAGTAATAAATGAAGGAACTGAATTGAAGCACAGAGCCTGTGTGCTGCACCTGGAAGCTACACTGCTAGCATCTGCTGATCGCTGCTAGCTCATGGTTCTTGACTCATTACAGGTGACATAAGTCTTCACCGAGAAGCTCTTCTGTCTCTGCCCAGGCTGCATCGGTCTTCCGCCTACTGGCGGAGGGGAGTGCTGAACCTTCATATTTCTAGAAGGAGCAGGGCAGAAGCCTCAATGTTGCCACTGGAAATGTCCATGACAACACACTTTCTCGGTGGGCTCTGGCATGGCAATACGTACAAGTTTCTTTATTCCTTATGGGTCCCGAAAAACCAGACCCTGTTAGTCGCTGGCTTCCTGTCATGTGCCAGAAGAACTGGCTCCATATAAATCTTGAAGGTGTATCCTCATAATATATTTATTGGTTCTTGGCTAAAGGTCCCATCCTAATTCTAATAGTACCACCTCAGTGAAGCCTTTCCTAGTACTTCTTCAACTATAACTTATTTCTTTTCACTGCCTGATTCCTCAGTATTATATCTGTAACTCTTTTATAGTTCTTTATTTCCCATTCAGGGCTTAAGAGGAAATTTGCTATAAAATGTGGCAAGCGTTCAATAAAGAGTTGCAAATAGCTGCATCAAAATGCTAACTCATGTAATTTGGGGATCAGATGAGAAAAGAACATCCTAAAAGAAAAAAAGAAAAGACTCATTTTTCTGGAAGACTATTGATCTCTGAGTGTTCAGGATACAGCCAGCTTCAGATTTAATTTCTCCCTGGTAAAGGGAACGAGAATAGCTTGGCAAAGGTACAGGAAAGAGCATGTGCTTCTGGTTTTCCAGATGTCAGTTGCTGAAGGTTTAAGGTGTGGGTACTGTGTGTGCGTTTCTCAGGAGCAGTCCCCGTTTAAAGAGGCAGTGGCAAGACAGGGCCGGACAGCTGACACGCAGACACACCGTGCCTCTGTTGGCATTTAATTCCAAGACACACCTCATTTTATAGCAACCTTAATGTGGCACTCTGATGTATTAGAAAAGCTGAGAAAATGGGATAAGAGTTCCATCTGAGTGCATGGGGATCGAATCAGAAAGATTTCCGGTGCCTTTGCAGAATGCTAGCAACATCTATTAAATAGCTATCCTCCTTGCCGCGTGCTTACACGAGAGGCCAAAGACATCCAGCCATGTAGAAACTGCAGCTGGTTGATTGTCCCTTGGAGAAAGCAAGCGACTGGGCAGTGACTGAAGTGTCCAGCAGGGGGCTGGCATTCTCTGTCGGTAAGTAACCTTCGTTCCTCTTCAGAGCCTGAGCTCAGCAGAGCTGCGGTTTGCCGGTGAAGCTGGTGACGTGCAAAGCTTCCTGCCTATAGGGGTGGAGGATTTCTCAGTGCAGTTTTTTTCTACCCACTTTAAACCTTCAGGTTCTAAACATCAGGGAAGGCAGGAAATGCTGTGTGAAAATAGCCAAAAGTTCTGAGTGAACTGCAGCCAGGGAGACTCAGACTGGGATGGAGGTAGGAAGAGCTGATACCGAGGGAGTTTAATTCTAAGCCTTTTTGTGGCTGAGTTTTTGTTGTCCACTTACTGAATCTAAAGTTGTGCTGCACTGGGCATGGGAAGGACCAGCATCAAAACTAGTGGCAGACAGTTTGGAATTCTATAGGATTTATGTACTCAGAGTACTTTTCTTAAAGAAGATAAAGAGACCAGCAGAGATCTTGTCTTCAACTTCACCCAATTACAAATTCAAAAGTTAAGAAACAGCCTCTAAAGACACTTTAAGGTGGGAAAAAACCCTCCCGAGATGGCTGTAAATGACTGTTTCCTTCTGAACTTGGAAGTGGACCATTTCGTGCACTGCAACGCCTCCAATCACAGTGTGGATCTCCCCATGAACGATGACTGGTTCCACCCGGGGATCTTCTATGTCATCCCTGCAATTTATGGGGCTATCATTTTGATAGGCCTCGTCGGCAACATCACTCTGATCAAGATCTTCTGTACAGTCAAGTCCATGCGAAATGTTCCGAACCTGTTCATTTCCAGTCTGGCTTTGGGAGACCTGCTCCTCCTGGTAACATGCGCTCCTGTGGATGCCAGCAGGTATCTGGCCAACAGATGGCTGTTTGGCAGGATTGGCTGCAAACTGATCCCCTTTATACAGCTTACCTCTGTGGGGGTGTCTGTCTTCACACTCACGGCGCTCTCGGCAGACAGGTAAGTGCTGGCTGAAAGTTACATGCTCTCTGGAGGTGACAGATGCCTCGGTACATGAGCTGCCATGTCAGGACAGGGACAGATGGAGCTATTTGCACAAGGGGAACTTTTGCTCAAACTCAGATTCCCTTTGATGCATGTTTTTGTTCTGGGGATTACTTCTGGAGTTTGACATATTGCTTGGTGGAAGAAAGAAAAGTGAGTGAATGGTGGGGACAGTGGGAAACAAATGAGATCAAAAATTCTCTAAGCATAAGAATGAGTGAGGTGTGTTTTTTGGAGACAATTGATTTAACATTGCCTTTCCGAACTTCTCCCTCCTTGAGAAGTTAATTGACCAGTGAGAAAGACTATCACACCCAATAGAGTTTAAACCTTAGATAAATGCTTCTTTTTAAGGATCAATTCCAAACCGTCAGAAAGCAGAACAGTCCCAACGAATTTCTTCTTCAAAATATTCTTTCAGAAGTAACCAAGAGGAGAAAATAAGCCCCATTACTCTGAAATTTATTTTCCTCAGTGAGTTTAACTTTTTTCACAGCTGATTTTGTATTTGACTCTCTGTGACTGAACATTTGTGTGCTGGTTTTTCTAAGTCTTTTTAAAAGGAAATCAAACATGGTTTAGATTTCTTTTTTCCTGGAGAAAGCTCCATCCATGGTTCTCGTTTTAATATCTTTATCGATGTGCTTCTGTATGCCATGCCTTTGGGGCATTTGGGGGGGGAGAGAGATTGAGTTCAGCATAGTGATTTATTTTGGGAAATACACACATTCGTGAACTGCCTAAGTATACAGAATATACATATTCTGTGAGCATGATGCATGAAAGTTTACAATTACTCATCCTTAAAAATTTGTCTTCATTCTTTGAACAATTATCAAGCATCCGTCAGGTAAAAAGCACTTGCTTGACTTATCAAGTCAGGAGATATCTGCCCATTGTTCATACAAATTATTGAATATATCTTAAGTTCTTCTGTGCTCTAGAAATTGGACCCCATAATGAATAGACTTTCAGACACAGCACAGACCATATGGCCAAATTAAGAAAAATCGGTGCAATGAACCAGAGACTATAAATTTTTATCTTAAAATTAACTGTATGTCATGTATTAAAGATATCTAAGGATGTGAGAGTGTTCTGGAAAAGACAGAGAAGCAGCTCTTGAAAGTTTGTACTCTGGGGAAAATGGCCCACATTTTAACACATGTGGTGCTGGAGTCTCATTTTCTGAGGAACAAACAGTCCTCAGGTGATCTGGCTTTGTTGAGTTATGGACAAATAAAGATAGTGTTATCGGTATTTGTGGACATGTGTTTATGTTCAGCTGCCCGAAGTACACTACTCAGCACATGCGACATTTTCAAAGACGGAAAAGTAATAGCCCAGAAACAAGGCTGACACATTGCACCAACTGGACAGGGTTTCTCCAGCCCCTCCACAACCTTCACATTTGCCCACCAGATACTAACTGACCACAGACAGTTGCAGGTGTTGATTCAGGGCTGGCCAACTTTGGAGCTGGCAGAAGGTTTATGGCTCATTACCAAGGGCACAGGGCACTTCAGGATGAGGGTAATTTTCTTGACGGAAGGAGAGATTTTGGTTTCCGGATTGGTGAGTGCCGTGGTACAGATGGTGTTTACTGTCTTCTTGGGGAGGGAAAGAGAAAGGAAAGTGAGAGCTTAGAATACAAAGAGGCAGCTACAGGGAATTCTTCTCTGGAGTTTCAAAGCCAGACCAAGTTCACCAGCAGCAGAAAGAGAAAAGTCTTTTAAAATCCCAACTGTACCCTTTGGCAGCTACAGTGTGTTCTCAGTAAGTGCGTAGTTACTGCTTGTCCTCCCCAAGTTCAGAAATTACTAGAAGATCCCCTATAACCAACTTTTGTGATTTGCTGAGACTTAAAACAGCACAGATCACCTGAATCGTAGGTGCATCTAACCAATTTTCAACAGGAAGAATTGGTACTGAGCTAGTTAAATAATATAAGACTGTATTTTCCTATTTATCTCACTTTTGAAAGCTATGGGATTCTTATAGCAGCTTCATGAGGTTGCCAGAGCAAATTTATACTCAATATTTTTTCTTCTTTACAAGGTACGACCCATAAACACAGTAAACCCAATAGGTAATGGCTCAATATATTTTTGTACATGTTTATGTAACTGCATGTCCACTGTCTAGATGAAAATATGGGACAGTTCCAGCATTCCCCCAGAGTTTCTCTTATATCCTTTCCTAGGTAACAGCCCCCATACAGAGACAGTCACTATTCTGATTTCCTTCACCATAGATTATTTCTGCCCAGTTCTTTAAGTTTCATATCAATGGAATCAGGTAGTAAGTGCCCCTTTGTGTCTGTCCTCTTATGCTTATCATTTCTGTGATAGCCATCCACGCTGGTGCACAGAACAGTGGTTCACTCTTTTTAATTGTGTGTCGTGTTCCACTGTCTGGTTTGTTTATCCATTCTAATACTGACGGACATTGGGTGGTTTCCAGTGTGGGATTGACAATAACATTCTCATTTATGTCTTTTGGGGAATGGAAGTGTTTATTTCTCCTGAGTATGTGTCTAGGAACGAAATTGCTGGGTCACAGGGGGTATGTATTTAATAAATATTGTCCAACAGTTTTCCCAGGTGGTAGTCTGTGTTAGATACATTGGTAAAAGGGTGAACCGGAAGAGAACTGGATGATCGTCAGAATTACAGGGGAGCTTTAAAAACATCCAAAGTCCTACGCCCTTCCTGAAATCTACTGAGTCAGAGCTTCTGAGGTATGAGTGGGACACATAGTAATAACAATCCATCCCTGTCCCCTGTAGGCTGGCCAGCAATGGCAGTCGTCATCCCAACCTCCCTTCTGTAGCCCTCCCCTTCCCCACATGAACTTGAGCCTTTGTCAGTACGAAAAGAATAACAATTTTCTACAAAAGATTATACTGGTATCACCATGCCAAAGGGAGACTTTAAATTGGTCCCAGAAACCAGAATTCTGGGGATTCACACGACTGACCAACTGTGGATTTGCATTCAAGCAAGTTGCTGTCTTCCCTCTCTTGCACATTTTCTGCCCTTACACACACACTGATGTCCTCATACACGGTGCTGGCACTGGTGCGTGGGTGGCTCTGCTCCACCCACTCTCCAAAATAGCATAATGAAAGCTGTCACAAGATAGTTCAACTTCAGATAATAAGTGTCAACAAGAGGGTCAGGAAATGTGGGCTACAGTGGTCCAACTTAGGGCTTTCAGGAGGAGGCTTGAGCCAGATCCTGAATGACAAGCAAGATGACAGAAAATCTGAAGATTTGGCTTGGTGCCCACAGCACAATGATTACATGCACCGAGCTTGGTGGTTTCGAACCCAGCCCGGGCCAGCTAAACAACAATGACAACTGCAACAAGGATAATTCCTAAAGTGTATAGGTGCAGTGTTGTATTTCTTTACATACTGCAATTAATATGAAGTTTTTAATTTACAAAAAGATAAAAACACACCCACAGAGTCTGATTCTCTGTCCCTTCCCTGGACAGTGGAAACTACTGACTCCAAACTCTGCCTTTCTGAAGGAAAGACATCCTGAGTGACTCCAGGATGGTCCCCTTCTGAGGCAGAGGGGTCACCATAGTGATTGCAAAGACTCCTCTGAAACCCAGCTGGGTTCTAGACACCCAGCTTCATTGATTCCAAGGAGATTGTTCCCTTTTTCACAAGAGAAACTTAATTTAATTTCTTGTAAAGCATCCTTCAAGAAATGCTTTACAAGCAAGTCCCTCATGTTGGAACAGTTTACACGAGCTGCCAGTTCCTAACTTCTCTCTAGTTTGACTTTTCTGAAACAAATGGAAACTCAACTCGTGTCTTGCACAGTGCTGGGACTCCCACAGCTGGCAGCAAGCTCTGGGGGTGGAGAGAGGGCAGGTGCTAGAGGAGCGAGGTTTCCCAGCAAGACTGTTTTAATTTCGAGCTGTGCAAGAGAGGAAAGGGCAACAAAGAACTTTGACCTTTTCTAGCACCTGTTATCTTTTAAAGTGTTGGGCTTTTATGTGATTAAGTATCATTTCTGGCAACTTAATAGGCATCAAGGCAAAAAAAAAAAAAAAAAAAAAAAAAGGGCACAAACTTGATCATGAAACATAGAGCAAAGCCTGAAAGGGTTTCCTGGGTGAGATTTTTCTGAATTGTTCCTGTCAATAAAATCTTTTGAAAATAGGCTAAATTTGCATTTTTGCACTTGTAAATCTTCCTAGAGTGTGGGGTTTGCATAGATTCTCTCTTAATTAAAACACATGCTTTTTCAGAGTAACGGAAAAAAAGTTTTTCTCCATTCCTCTCTCTTTTTTTTATAACCTCTTAGTAATAGAACAAGGGATTTAGAAGAGCTTCATTTTATGCATTGCACATCATTTCCTGTAGGATGTCTTTTTTGGCCACTCAACCAAAGGAAATGACCAACACTACTCCCGCTATCTAGGTCCTTTTTTCAAGTTTATCAAGGTGTAAGTTAGGGACAGTGCATTTTTAGATATATGTTTATATCAATTTTGACAAATTAATACATCCACACCACCACCATCACCACAATGAAGACAGAGAACATTTCCATACCCCCCCAACGCTCTCATGCCCCTTTGTACTCTCTCCTCCAACCCCAGCTCCTGGAAACCACTGACCTTTTACAGAATGTCATATGAAAGATATATAATATGTAGCTGTTTGAGTTTGGCTTCTTTCAACTTCATTTTGCTGTACATGCCAGTAATTCCTTTTTATTGCTGAGTAAGTATTCCATTACATTGGGTATACCATTTGTGTTCATCCATTCTCTAGTTTCTCTGGGAATTAGGATTGTTTTTGGTTTTGGATGACTAAGAATAAAGCTGCCATAAATATTCATGTACAGTTTTTATATGGCTATGTCTTCATTTCTCTTGAGTAAATATTCAGTATTTTTCCTTCCTTTCCTTCCTTCCTCAGAGTCTAACTCTGTCACCCCAGGTAGAGTACAGTGGCATGAGCTTAGCTGGTTGCAACCTCAAACTCAAGCAATCCTTCTCATCAGCCTTCTGAGCAGCTGGGACTGTAGGGGCTCACCATGACACCCAGATAATTTTTTTCTGTTTTCACTAGAGACAGAGTCTCACTCTTGCTCAGGGTGGTCTTGAACTCTGGAACTCAAGCAATCCTCCCACCTTGGCCTCTCAGAATGCTAGGATTACATGCATGCGTCATTTGTACTTGACCCATTTGCTTCTTTACTGTCTGTGAACACTAGAATGTAAGCTCAAAAAAAGTGGGAAGCTGTCTCCTTCGTTGGTATATTCCCTGACACCAGAATAGTCCCTAACCTGTAGTAGGTTCTTGATAAATGTTTATTGAATTGATGAAGGGGTAGATGCATGAAGGAAAGAATAAAGAAATGAATGAATTCTGGTAGGTCTCACTGGGTGAACCTGGAGTATCAAATTATCATCTGTGAATCATGTCACTTGTTTTCTTTGATGCTTAACAGAGTGACTGCTGCAGACACAACACTGGTTCCAACCTTAGATGACAAGAGCTTATCCAGGTTTTGTGGGGACATGTTGGAGTGTGCTTTGTAAGAAACACCAAATAAAATTATGAATACAAAATTTGGCAGAGGATGAATATATATATATTTTGAAACGGAGTCTCACTATGTCACCCTGGGGAGAGTGCCACAGCAACCTCAAACTCTTGGGCTTAAGCAATTCTTTTGCCTCAGCCTCCCAAGTAGCTGGGATTACCAGTGCCCACCACAATGCCTGGCTATTATTAGAGATGTGATCTCTCTCTGGCTCAAGCTGGTCTTGAACCTGTGAGCTCTGGCAATCCACCTGACTCAGCCTACCAGAGTGCTAGGATTACAAGTATGAGCCATCACATCCGGCCTAAGAATGGATATTTTAAAATCTTATAAATCATACATTAAATGTAGAAATCACAATAAATTACAAATTTAAATAAGCTGATAAATTCCATAAACATCATAAAATCCAGAAACAGAACATAATTTATGAAATAACTGCTTGTGATGTCTCTATAATACTTGTTATCTTAAATATTGTGGTTTTTCCCCCATTTGTCTCCTTTTAAAATGCCCAATGATTTGGTAATATCCATTTCTACAGAGAAAATATAAAGATAAGTCAGTCTTCTAGCATAGTTCATTAAAATACTATTGGTAATGTCATATATGGAAAATTATTATCAAATTTGAGGAAACCACTATCTCTTTCCTATCTGGCCTCCTAGCTCACTGTTCTTCAGTCTGGCCATTTTCAGTTCACTAATCCTTTCTTCATTTGTGTCTAGTTTGCTTCTGAAGTGTCCATTTAGTTGTTGACTTCAGTCATTATATTTTGCAATTCTAGAATTTCCATTTGGTACCATACTTCTAATATATTTTAAAATGCCTTTCTGGTATAGGTGGTCTTCAGGTTATGAATGAGAGAAAGAGAGATAGAAGAAAGAGAAAGAAGAGAAAGAAATAGAAAGAAAGAAATGAAAGAAAGAAAAAAGGAACAAAATAATATTGGATGATACTTAAGAGAAAATCCATAAAATCCGTAACATTCTATTAACCTATTCCCCATGGATGTCTTCACAATTTGAGTTTTGTGTTATCTTCATCAGTATTTTGTGGGTATGTGAACATGAGTGACTTTATACAAGTATATTTGCTTTTTGTAATTTGGCTACAGGTTTCTGCCCTACAAACAAAGTCACTGATAAATTTGATTCTACTCATATATTTAGATTTAAACCTACCATCTTAATATTTGATTTTGTATTGGTGTCACCTGTTTTATAATCTTTTCCCCTCCCTTCATACCCTCTTTTAAATCAATATTTTAATTATTCTACTTTCCCCCTATGAATTTGTTAATTACACAAGTTCTTATTAGTATTTTTTAAGATGTTACCCTAGAGTTCACATGTATCCTTGACTTTTAAGTACCTACAATAAATTAGATCCATTTCCTGGACAACACAGGGATAATAGGACTCTTTAATTTCATTTTAGATTTCCTTTTGTCTTTTTTTTTATTATTGTGATTATATATATTTTTGTTGTTGTTGTTCATTTGTTTGTTTGTTTTTGGGTAGAGACAGAGTCTCACTTTATCGCCCTCGGTAGAGTGCCGTGGCGTCACACAGCTCACAGCAACCTCCAACTCCTGGGCTTGGGCCATTCTCCTGCCTCAGTCTCCTGAGTAGCTGGGACTAGAGGTGCCCGCCACAACGCCCGCCTAGTTTTTTGTTGCAGTTGGGCCCGGGCCGGGTTTGAACCCGCCACCCTCAGTATATGGGGCCGGTGCCCTACTCACTGAGCCACAGGCACCACCCGTGATTCTATATTTTAATTCTATCTATATTTTAAAACTCTCGGGTGGCGCCTGTGTCTCAAAGGAGTAGGGCGCCAGCCCAAAATACCAGAGGTGGCGGGTTCAAACCCAGCCCTGGCCACAAACTGCAAAAAAATAAAATAAAATAAAACCCTCAAGCCATTATTCTATTGTCTGTACATACTCTACATTCACTCGGAAATTGACTTTTAAATTTAGCTTTAGATTTACCCACTTATATACCTTTTCTGTTCGTTCCTCCCTGCATCTGTGTGACTTCAGCTGAGATCCTTTTACTTCTCCTCAAAGAACTCCTTTCAATGTTTCATTTAGTATAAGTTTAATGGGGATACATTTTGTCAGTTTTTGTCTGAAATGTGTTTATTTCGTGTACTTTTGGGAAAACATTTTTAATGGACTTACAATTCTATGCTGACAATTCTTATCTTTTACCACTTGGAAGTTGCCATTTATTGTCCTCTAACTTCTGGTATGACGTCTAATGTCAGTTTTATTGTTGCTCCTTAAACAGTATTAATTTTTTTTCTCTTGCACTAACTTTAAGATTTTTTTCTCTTTATCTTTGAATTTTAGCAGTATTCCTATGACGCACTTGGGTGTGATTTTCTTTGTATTTTCTTTACTTGGGCTTCATAGTGTTTCTTACACCTATGACCTAAAGATATCAGTAAGTTTTAGAAAATTCTCAACCATTACAATCTGAATATTGCTTCTATCCCCTTCCCTCTTTCCTTTCCTTCATGCTGACTATCTATAAATAGGGTAACTACAGGTTAACTTTAAACTTTTAAAGTTTTTACCATTTTTTTTTTTTTGCTTTTATCAAGGCAGGCAATTTCATACTAGGATCAGACCTTTGTTACTGAGAAGTATTTTAAACACAATTCCATTTCACCATTTCACCATGTTCCATAAATTTCCTAGCCTCTCTATTCTACATCCTTTTTTCTCACTTCTCCTCTTTCTGGCCATTTTCAATTCACTAATCCTCTCTTCAGTTGTGTCTAGTTTGCTTCTGAAGTGTCCATTTAATTCTTAACTTCAGTCATTATATATTGCAATTCTGGAATTTCCATTTGGTATCGTCTTATAATTTAGTCCCAGTATATTTTAAAATACCTTTCTGGTATAGGAAGTCCTTGGATTACAAACAAGATCGGTTCTATAGGTTTGATTTTAAGTTGAATTTGTATGTAAGTTGGAACAGGTACCTATTACCTATAATACCCTCTGTTTGTAAGTGCGAGTCAGACATCATTTGGATGTTTGTAACTTGGAGACTGTAATTCTAACATGTGATTCTCTATAAATCTGTTTCTGTTATAACTTTTTCGTTCTCTTGTTTTTTTCTGGCTATTTTGTTTTGTCTCCTGGTATGCCACGTACTTTTGTTTGAATGTCTGATTTTTTTTTTTGCAGTTTTTGGTCGGGGCTGGGTTTGAACCCACCACCTCCAGCATATGGGGCCAACGCCCTACTCCTTTGAGCCACAGGCACCGCCCTGAATGTCTGATTTTGTATATGAAGAATTGTGGATAATTTGAGGCTCTGGGTAGAATTACTTTCCAAAAAAGGTCATCTTTTGCTTCTTGCAGGCAGTTAGGAGGTGGCATTGTATCCAACCTGATCAAGGATTGAGCAGATTGGAGTCTGGACTTTGGTCTTGTGAAAGTGGGTCTACATGTAGTTCTCCTTTACATTTGGGGTTACTCTTTTGGGCATCTCAACTAGAAACCTGTGCTATTAAGCTGGACTGCTCTCCTTCGTGATCTCTAGACTCCATTCATCCTCTTTCATCTTCAAACTGCTCGAAGCTCTGCTCAGCTCTCAGTTTCTCGGCTGCTACTTGAAATTTAGTAAATGCGTTAAGCGGAAAATGACCTGAATCACAGCTTTATCTCTTTGCACATCCTTTCTCTCTGGATTTTGGTTTCTCAAATCCTTATTACCTTGTTACTTCTCTGGTGTTTTCAAAGAGATTTTTCAAACTTTTCACTTCAGGATTGTTGGTCAGTAACAAGCTAGTTTGCCATTATCAAAAGTGGAACACATCCTATCCTACTTTTCTTAAAGACCTGATCTACTGCCCTGAAAACTACATACATCTCAGTTTCTTAAAAAGGAATCCCATGCTACCTCTTCAGGCCTGTGGGATCAGCATTTGGAGCCTGAAATTATCTCTACACTTTTGACTCAGAGAAGTGAGCTCTGGCTAACCTCAAAGTGAATAAGTCAGGAATCTCAGCTGATGCCTGCAGCGGTGGACACTGCCAAGCATGTAGGTACATTAAAGCCCCTGGGATCTTTAAACTAAGCCAGAACTCTTAGCCCCAATAAGCAGGAGCTACAGACGATATTTCGTTACACAATGATTGATAATAGCTGAAATTTCAGGGGAAGGAAAGAGCCAGAATGTTCCTAAGGTGCATGTCTTTAAACTTCACTTCTTTATTACTTCTCCTTCCTTTCTTTGTCTTTTCTCCTTTTACCTTTCATTTTTTGTATTGTAATTGGGTTAATTGGCCAGTGGTGATAGCTAAAAGTTATGTGGGAAAGAAATCGGAGAAAAATACAACATTTGGCACATCAAGAAATTTGTTTTCCATTATGGGAAGAATTTACTGTGATAGCAATGTGTCTATGTGACTCACTTCTTTCTTTGTGCTGTCTATATATAAATAGAATAACAACAGGTCAACTTTAAGCTTTTCAAGGCTTCTTTTTTGTTTCCTTTGGTAGGGGTTGTTTTTTAATTGAGTTAGACAATTTCATACCAACAGCTGGCCTCTTTTATGAGTAATACTTTAAATACTATTTTAAAACAATGGAAAATGATGTAAAAGCAAAATCATAGTAGTTTACCGCATGAGAATGTATGAAAAATGCTTACGTCTTTTGAAACAAATGGTGATCAGAAAAGATTTTTAAGAATTCTGTTACTTTTTCTTCTCCTCTTCCACTTTAAAGAATTGGAAAGATCACAGAATAGTAGAAAGATGAGAATTCTCCAGCATCATTTTCTTTCTTAGATTGTCAACACAGGTAAAACTGAAGGTTAAAATGAGGATGTAAGGAATACATGTATTACTAGATGAAAACTAGAATAGTCAATATTTAATCTTAAGTATTCTTTATTTGTGTTTTAAAACGATCCTGGAATTTAAAGTGCTACACTGAAATATAAAAATCTCCCCTGACTTGGGGATCAAGAGACCCAGGTCTAGTCTTGGTTCTCAGGTAACTTGTTGTGGGACCTCTCTGGGATCCAGTCCCTTTTCTTTAAGTAAATGACACTTGGTGACTTCTACGTTTTCCATTCCCCAGTTACCTATAAAAGAGGGTTGTGACTAGCATAATGGCTCACATCTGTAACCCCAGCACTTTGGAAGGTCAAGGCAAGAGGATCTCTTGAACTCAGGAGTTCAAGACCAGACTGAGCAACAGCAAGACCCTGTCTCTACTAAAAATAGAAAACCTAGCTGGACGTTGTGGTGGGCACCTGTAGTCCCAGCTACTGGGGAGGCTCAGGCAGGAGGATCACTTGAGCCCAGGAGTTTGAGGTGGCTGTGAGCTAGGCTGATGCCTGGGGCAACAGAGGGAGACTCTGTCTCAAGGAAAAAAAAAAAGGCGGCTTGTAATTAGACATGTATTCATTTGTCTGCACTAGGATAATAGCACTTCATATCCTGACTTGGCATTACCTCTTCTAAAAACTCCTCATAAGAACCTATGTTAGTATCCTTTTATGGTTTAAGGGCTTTTCTTGAATATATCTTGCTTCCCCAACCATATTTGAAATTCCCAGTGGCCAGAGACGTTTATAATCATAGTGCCAAGCAGAGCCTGAGATGCCAAATGAATACTTGCAAGTGCTGACAGATTGACTAAGCACCCTGAGCAACGCACGCTTCGCACTGGGAGACCAATGACAAGGCTCAGGAGCTCGTTATCGTCATTATCACTAATTCGTAAGTTTAGCAGGCAGTGCTGCCTGAGAAGGAAGATGGGCTTACCTCCATGTAGAGAAGAAAGCAACAGCTTTGGTATGGACAGGCAGAGAACAACAGAAACATTAGCCACGTTCCCACGTTCCATGCACGTAGGACAGTACCTGGCAAATGTTTTCTATAAAGGGTCAGATAGGAAACATTTCAGGTTTTGTGGGCCATACAGTCTCTGTTGCAACCAACCACTGAATTCCACCTTGGTAGGGGGAAATCCGCAACAGACGACGTGTAAATGAAAGGGTGTAAAAACCTTATGTGTCCATAAAGTTTTATTTATGGACACTGATATTTGAATTTCATGAAATTTTCACATCACAAAACTTTATTCTTCTTTTGATTCTTTTCTCAACCATTTAAAATATAAAAACTATTCTTAGCTCATGGGTTGTACGGAAACAGGCAAAGGTCCCAGATTTGGTCAGTTGAGTGTAAGTTGAGTCAGTTAATGGTCCCTGATGTGGAGTGTGGGCACCTTCTAAGGTGGTTACCTAGCAAGGAGCATTTCCTATCGCAATGGAGTGAAATCTCAGGGAATCCATGGCCCCTTTCCAATCAGCCAGGGCAGACTTCCTGGGAGATATTCTGAATAAAAATCATACATCTGTGTGATGTTATAGGGCTATGAAGCACTGTTGTATCATGAACATTAGCTTTTGGGGTCATCAGGAATCCTTATCATTATCCCTATTTTTACACAGTAAAATGAGAGTTCAGCATCACATCCTTAAAATTGAGAGTCAAGCCAAAGTCTTTAAGCCTAGTGTTTTTTCCAGCATGCCCTGGGTCCTTCATGATGCGAACAGTCATTTAATGAAAGAAAATGAGTGGGTTTTAAATCAAGGTTTAGCTGGATCCCGGTTTCCATAGGTAGCGGACACGAAGGCAGGACCCGTTCTGTTCTTTACAGCCGGAAGCTGTAAACAGTGCTGCTGCCTCTGAGGTCTTTTCACGACAGGCTCATGTGAGCCAGTTGCTTTAAAATTGTTAAAAAGCCGAATTGGGCTCTGGGAAAATGACTTCCTCAGTTATCCCCGACGATCCTTCTAGACATGAACTGGTTAGAGAAATAGAAAGGACTTTGGAGATCTCTTGGGGAAAAGCTGGTAAGATGGTGTCCAGAGTAATGTTGGGTAAGAGGGCTTGAGAGTAGTATTTAGCCAGAAGCTTGGCAGGGGAGGAGTGGGTCAACTGGGGCATCTTGAACCCATTTCCTTCTCTGAAAGTAAGCCATTATAGGCCAGAAAAATTGGATGAATAGTTCTAGATTTTGAGTTTTAGTCATTTACTTATTCAATCAATAAAGTAAGCAGGAAGTTTACAAAACATAGACCCTACTCTTAAGAGTTCCTGTGACCCAGGCTCTATTGACCTTAATTTCAGATGAAATGAGTGAAAATGTTACTGAGTGTTCAGGGCTTATCTGTCCATAGCACATACAGGACCATGCAAAAGTAGGTGCTTAAGATATGTTTTGTATCGCCACGTGTGTTACTTTTGGGAGAAGTGGGTATGCTTTGCTTCATTTAAGCATGATGGGTTTGCTGCACTGGAGCTGATGGTAGGCAAAACTTGTAAAGCAGACGCGTTGCCCTCTAGTGACCATCAGGGCTCCTTGAAAGGTCATGGCGACCAGAGGTGCTCGCTGCCGTCTGCAGAGCACCGCCTGAAGGCTAGAGCGGTCATGGGCATCTGATGCCTATGCTGCAGACCTTATAAAAAAGATACAGAATTGTATGCTCTCAGTTCCGTACAAAAGACAAAGGAAAAATTTGAAGGAAATATGTCAAAATGTCATATACATCCCATACAAGACTTACAGATGACCATTTTCTTGTCTTTAGAATTCTCTAAAAAATATTATCTAAATTTTTACAATGGCTTTTTGTACCTTTATAATAACTTTTTTCAACTGAAAAAAAGTCCTTCAAAGTAGCTAACCACCGCTTATCCACCTTCCTTGTTGAGATTTTTTTTCCTTTTTTTTTTTTATTGTTGGGGATTCGTTGAGGGTACAAGAAACCAGGTTACACTGATTGCATTTGTTAGGTAAGGTCCCTCCTACAATCGTGTTTTGCCCCCAAAAGGTGTGGCACACAACAAGACCCCACCCCCCTCGCTCCTTCCCTCTCTCCACTCTTCCTTTCCCCGCCCCTCCCACCTTCTGTCTCTCTCTGCTCTCCCCTTCCCCCACCGCCACCGTGTCATTAATTGTCCTTGTTGATATTTTTGCTGATTCAAAGCAACTATTTCAGTTGGTTATTAACATACCCCTAAAGTTGTATGACGACAAGCTTACAAATTATTTCTTTTTTCCCTTCCTTGCTTTTTTTTTTTTTTTTGATTTTCAAACTTTTATTGTGGTAAAATATACATAACAAAACCATTTGTAGGTGTACAGTTCAGTGGCATTTAAGCACATTCACAGTGTTGTGCAACTGTCACCATCATCCATCTCCAGCACTTTCATCTTCCCAAACTGAAGCTCTGCACCCATTCACTAGGAACTCCCCCTCTTTGTTTTTTTTCTCATTTCATTTTTTTCTTTGTTTTCTTGGGGGGGGGCACATTTAATTGAACACTATTCATACTGGGGATAAATTCCAAAGCACTGAATTTGAAGAGATGCCTGAGTTCGAGCCCTGGTTCTTCCAATTGCCAGCTATGTGAGTTTGAGCAAATTGCTCTGTAAGCCTCAATTTCCTAATCTTTAAAATGGGCATAAAAGTATCTGCTTTTAATATACCAGAGGACTGCTATAATTTCCGTAATGATGAAATGAACTAATATGTATGTGTCGACTGCTTTTTTAAATGTTAGAATTCCTGGTCAAAAGAGTGAGTATACCATTGGCGTGACTGCTACTTACATTCATAAAGGAGCAGAGAAGTTGTTGTGGAAATCTTGATGAGTTGAGATTCTAGGGGGCTTGTCTTTCCTTTTCAGGAAATGCAACAGTAACTTTTTATTGGAATAGTGCTTTCTACTTTTCAAAGTGTTTTTGAGATATCTTACTTAGCTCCTTATCATAGTAACTAAGATTGGGACCATAAGTTCTGTTTCACAGATGAATAAAATGGAGGCATTGAAATATTATGATTTAAAGCCTGGACTCAGGTGCCAGATGACCTCTGTTCAAACCCCAGCTTGGCCCCTTGCTGGCTGTGTGAGCTCATGCAAGTTGTTCAACCTCTCTGAGCCTAGTGTCTTCATCTGTGCGGGAAAACATGGGTGGCAAGAGTAATAACTACCTTCTAGTATTTTTACGTAGAGGTGGAGGGAAAGTTTCTTCTAATTCCTGAAAAGTGTCAAGAACTGTCCCAGGCACACAGTAAGTGCTAGGGAAGTTTTTATCAAACGACAAAAAATAAAATAAAAAGAAACTAAGATTAGCCCACATCACAAAATCCCCAAAACAGAGATGTTGGCATGGATGTGGAGAAAAGGGAACACTTCTACATTGCTGGTGGGAATTCAAACTAATACATTCCTTTTGGAAAGATGTCTGGAGAACACTCAGAGATCTAAAAATAGAACTACCATTTGATCCTATAATTCCTCTACTAGGTATATATCCAGAAGACCAAAAATCACATTATAACAAAGACATCTGTACCAGAATGTTTATTGTAGCCCAATTCATAATTGCTAAGTTGTGGAAGAAGCCCAAGTGCCCATCGACCCACGAATGGATTAATAAATTGTGGTATATGACACCACGGAATACTATGCAGCCTTAAAGAAAGATGGAGACTTTACCTCTTTCATGTTTACATGGATGGAGCTGGAACATATTCTTCTTAGCAAAGTATCTCAAGAATGGAAGAAAAGGTATCCAATGTACT
>CAUYON010089706.1:0-13473 GCA_963573935.1 Arctocebus calabarensis | reverse complement strand
GAAGAAAAAGTATCCAATGTACTCAGCCCTAATATGAAGCTAATTTATAGCTTTCATATGAAGGCTAAAACCCAATTATAGCACAGGAATACAGGGAAAGGGAGAGGAGGGGTGGGGGGAGGATGGGTACAGAGAGGGCAATTAGTGGGAACACACCTACGGTGCATCTTAGCAGGAACACACCTACGGTGCATCTTAGCAATCTACCTGGCAAAACTTATTAAAAGTAGAGTATTAATGTCTATATAGTGACCAAGGAAATGCCATGAAGGATATCTGTAACAGTACGATCAAAATATTTCTGAATGTATATGAATCGTGCCCTGTGATTGCACCAATGTACATAATTATGATTCAATAAAATTATTAAAAAAAAAAAAGTTGAGTGATACATGAATTCATTTACTTCAAAGGTGTTGCATTGGTCTACAAGCCTAAAATGACCCAGGCATCCAAGATAGACTATAGTACTACTGTTGGTGGTCATCATAATAGCAGAGCCACTTATCCTATCTTTATTTGCTATGGTCTGAATGTTTGTATCCCCCCAAATTCAAAGGTTAAACCCCATTCACTAATGTGATGGGGCCTTTGGAAGATAAGCAGGTAATAAGAGCTCTGCCTGCATGAAAGGAATCTGTGCCTTATAAAAGAGCCCCAAGAGAGCTCCGCTGCCCTGTTCACTGTATGAGGGTGATGCGAGAATGAGTTATCTATGAACTAGAATGTGGGTTCTCACCAGACACTCAATCTACCTTGATCTGGGACTTCCCAGCTCCAGAACTATGAAATATCAATCTGTGCTATTTATAAACCACCCAGTGTATAGTATTTTGTTATAGCCTCCTGAGTGGACTAAGACATCATTATTCCTGTCATCTATAGAAAGTTATTTACTAGAAACTGAAGCTAAGTGGAATCAAGCAACTAGCAAATGTGCTAGTCATCCTGGATTGCATGTTTAGGTATAGTTTACTATATAGCTTATTAGATAGTTATGGACAATATGAACACGAAATTGTAGAACAATGAATATGATATCTTCACTGCCACTCAGCCACCATATCCCTCCTTCTGCCATGAAACAATCTTACTTAAAGAAGAACCAAATTCACATTTTACTATATTCTTCCCCACCCCCATGCTTCTTCAATGATATTATGGCAGAAATGCCCTGTCCTCTTGTATCCCTCTTCACAAATTTGAAGCTCTTGGAGCTCTTCAACATACATCACCCTGCTCTTTCTGCTCTTCTGTTTCTATTTCTTCTTGTTCCTCTGGGTTCGAAATTCCTAATTAAGTCTTATTGCTTCTGAAACCTAAGATCTGCTGAGATTTATTCTTTCATTTTTATCATCACTGCTACCTCCATGATTCAGATATTCTCAATTTATCTTTTGAATTACCAAGTATTTCCAAAATAGTGTCTCACAATGTCTCTTCCACCCTGGGACTAGAATGGCCTCTTTCAAATAACAACATGAGTTTGTGTCACCCTCATACTTCAAATCCTTGAGATTCATATGATGAAGTCTAAAAATTTTAACTTAATATGTAAAATTGACCATCATATATTCCTGGACTATGCCTCAAAACTTGTTTTTATTTCATATATATAAAGTCAGCTTTAGAGATGTCAAGGCGTTTGTAAGTCATCAAAATCAATACTCTTCCTTGCCTCTAGACCGTTGCACGTTCGAAATCTCTACGTGAAGTTCTATCTCTTCTTCCACTTACCTTACATCAAATCTTACATAAAAGGTAAACCTACCTCTGAAGTATCTTCTGTTAGTCAGCTTAGCCCACGCATTTCTATAATACCAAATGACCCCAAATCATAGAGGCTGCAACAAAACTTACTTTGTACATGTATACTCACGTGTACATTTATTACAGATCAGTTACAGATGAGTGATCCATCATATTCAATGTCTAAGAACAACACCAGAGGAGCACCCCCTATGTGGTTCATGCCAGTCCCATGAAAGAGTGAGAACAGATGTGGCAGAACAATATGATTGCTTATAAACTTCTGCTATGAACTGAAACACACCATTTACACCCATAATTCTCAGTATAAGCCAGTAATGTGGCCAAGCATGGCAACAATGGCAAGGATAATCCTGCAGAAAAAAAGCTGATAGGGACAAATCTGGTAAGAAGGAAGAGAAACTATTCAGCCAACTATCTGTGCTACCTCCAGATGGACCTGTACCTTTCTCTAAATGATGTTTTTTACAGAATCTTATATATATTTCTTAGCACAAAGACTATCACATGACTATACATGTTTCTATATCATTTATAGAGAATAGAGGCTGTGATGTCCCCACAATTGGTTGTATAAATGAAGAAGTGGGGAGCAGAGATGAAAATTGCCATTTTATAGAGCAGGTGTCCAAAATATGCTTCCTGAATTAATCTAAAGGTAAAGAACCTGAGATTTCAAGTGACTTCCAAAAGGGCATAGGACTTAGTATATTCAGGGCCCAGGATTAGAATTTAAATTTTTACCATCTACTCCATTTTTCTGTGTGTGGGATGGAATAAAATGATTTAAAAAAAAAAAAAAAAGACTTCTCAAAAAAATGGTATCATCCCAAAAATTGGCATTACACACTTAGAAATTTGAAAGGTTGATCCTTTTTGGAAAGAAATATGGAGAATATTTAGAAAAGTAGACCTGCCATTTGATCCTGCAATTCCTCTACTAGGTATATATCCAAAAGACCAAAAATCACTTTATAACAAAGATATTGGCATCAGATTGTTCATAGCAGCTCAATTTATAATAGCCAAGTCATGGAAGAAGCCCAAGTGCTCATCAACCCATGAATGGATTAATAAATTATGGTATATGTATACCATGGAATATTATGCAGCCTTAAAAAAGATGGAGACTTTACCTCTTTTACATTTACATGGATGGAGCTGGAACACATCCTTCTTAGTAAAGTATCTCAAGAATGGAAAAAAAATCCAATGTACTCAGTACTATTAAGAAACTAATTTACAATCACTTATACTTTCATATGAAGAATAGAGCACAATTATGGCCCAAGATGAAAGAGAGAGAAGGCGGGAATCAGAGGGGAAGGGTGAAGTCAGATCAAGGGAGGGTTAGTGGTTGGATCACATCTATGGTGCATAATGCAAGGGTACATTTTGGATCTATCAGTATAGAGTATAAATGTCTTAACACAATAAGTAAACAAGATGAGGTATATAATAACCAGTGTAGTGTAAGCGTTCCTAATTCTATATGAAATCAGCACAATTGTACCCCATAAGTTCATTAATGTATACATGATCTATGTGTTTACAATTTAATAAACATTAAAAATTATTTTTTAAAAAACATTATGGTAAAATTACATAACTGAAAATAGTAAATGTACTATCATGTTGTAATGAATATAAAAAATATCTGAGAAATAGCTGATATTATCTGAGCCTTTGTACATAACGTATCTATTGTGCTTCCTTTGTTTTATTAGTTAAAAGTAAATTATTATCTTTGTAAGAACAAAGAATTTGTTTCTCCTGAATCTTCAGTGTCTAGAATAATACCTAGAGCTGATGTTAAATAAATCTTGTACATTAAGTGAATGAATCAATTAGGTAGGCAGAAGAATGATTTGTGATATCACTAACTGTTTCATACCTCACTTAGCTCCAGTGAAAAAGGATTCTTGCTAATGAAATCATGTAAAACATGTTATATACTCGATCAAGTTTGGGAAACGGTATATAAATCCTTCCTCTTTCAATATAAATTTGAATTTGATGGGATTTATTAAAGTTTTGCAATGGGAAAACTTATTTAAATGCCTGTGCTACACCATTTCTCAAGCTTAAGTAGCTGTAGAATTCCTCACTCACAGATAATGCTTGGTAATAACTCCAGTAAATATTTTTAAGTGGTTTACTCTTTGGGCAACACTGCTGATGATCCAAAGCTGGTTTGTTAAAACATGTTTTAGTGGTTCCTGTGCTATTGAAACTCTTGACCAGGCTATGCTTTTGTGTCTAGATACTCATTTGGCTTTCTAGGTACAATTAACAAGAGAGAAGCAATTTCCTTCTCTGGGTGTCTTTCTTCTACCCTCATTGCCACAATGTGTACTGTCAGTAGTAGATACAGACAGTATGCACTTATTGGAACCACCCTATTTTACACATTTATTTCCACAAATATTTATCTAACATATGCTTAGTATTAATAGTACTACATATCACACATTATTTCACGAAAGATACTGCAAATACAACAGCTAAAGAAAAAAGAAAGGACATAAATTCTAATAGAAGGGAGAAAAACAAAAAATTTAAAATATAAGGTATGTCAAAAAGTGAAGTGTTGAAGTGTAGCAAGGGAAATAAAAGCACAAAGGAGATAGAGGATGGGATAAAGACATAATTTTAAATGTAGGATGAGGAAATGTTTCACTGATATGTAGATACTGGAACATAGACCTCAAGGAACAGAGACAAAGCCTTAAGACTATCTGAGGGAAAAGCATTTCAAGCTGAGGGAACAGCAGGTGCATAGGACCTGAGGTATAAACCTACATCATAAGGGACGCTGTGTGGCTTGAGTGAACCATCCAGCAGAAGTGTGGGGGAAGAGGGGTAACAGGTGCAGCATAGGCCAGGTCATGTGGGTCCCAGGTCAAGGAAGAACTATGGTTTATTTACTTGTAGGGGTGTTCAAGTTTTCACTTTTTTGAACTGCATTGGAAGAAAAGTTGTCTTGGGCCATACATTCAATGCACAAAGGCTAACAAATGCTGATGAGCAAAAAAAAAAAGAAAGAAAGAAAGAAAAGAAATAAGAAAATGGTCTGTGCATAATTTTTGTGCTTTCCACTACCACAGATGAGCAAAAACAACCTCACATAATCCATGTGCAGCCTGCAGGCCACGCGTTGGACACCCTCAAATGATATAAGAAACCAGAGAAGCCTTGGAGTACAGAGATAAAATGAACTGACCTGCTTTTTGCAAATATTATTCTGGCTTCGCTGTTGACTGGAAGAGAGAAATGTCAGAATTAGACAAACCCCTTGTGGCGATAGCATTTATCCAGCTGAGAGATGGTGGTGGCTGAGAGAAGAATGTTAGTGATGGAAAAGGGAAGGGAAATCTTCTCATTGTGCTTCTGAAGGTAGACCCAGGGGACTGGTTTTGAGAAGTAATGTGGAGTATAAGAGAAACAGAGATTTCAAACACTGCTTCAATGATTTTGGTCTGAAAAACTAGATGGTTGGCATTACCATTTACTGAGATGGGTGGGGTATGTGATGACAATTAGCTACTAAATGGAGCCATTCATTGGAAATTTAATTATTCCAATCTGGAGTCTAGTAGAAGTGTTCAAACTGAAAACACTGATTTCAGAAATAAAAGCAGACTGATGACATTTAAAGCCATAAGGTAATAGGAAATGAGAACAGTCTCCGTGAAGTTCTGGCAATAGAGACAAAAGGCATGTTCAGCAAGGGGGACTAAAGACGAGATGTGGGAGTGAAGAGGGTGTGTCAAGAAGAAGGAGGGAACAGTCGGCTGTGACCAATGCCACCAATAGATCTGGGCCTTGATCACTGGACTCAGATATTGAGAATCAGTGGGTATACACTGATAAGTATAGTTTCAGTGAAATGGCAGTGGTAAATGTTCGAATAGAGTTGGTTCAAGAGAAAAAAAATGGACAGAGACTGGGAACAATAACTATGTGCAACTCTACATGATTTTGTTCTAAAAGAGAATGGGGGTGGTAGTTGGAAGGCAATATACAGACAATCAAGGTATTCGGGGTTTTGGTTTTGGTTTTATTTAGGTAGAAATCACAATTTGTTTGGAAACTGTATTCCTTATTTTCCAATTTAAATATAAAAAATTAATCACATGAGAAATAGATTTCTTTTGTATACAACCTTAAATATGCTGTAGTTGAGAAGGGACGGGAACAGGACTCCACGTGAAGGAGCTCCCCTAGTGGAACAGAGAGTCTATTCCTAGAACTGCATGAGTAGGCATAGAGTTCAGAAACATGCAGAAATATGCAAACACGTGGCCGTGAAAGCTGAAAGAGGTCTTTTTGATTGCTCTTTCTTTTTCAGTGAAATGCAAAGGAAAATCGTAAGAGTAGAAAGAGGAAAGTGTAAAAAAATTTGGAGGTTTGAGGAGGGAAGAGAAAGTACAAAGTAGTTACCTAGGATAATGGAAGAGTAAATGAAGCAGGAAAATAGAATAGAATTGTGTGACTGCACTAAGGGACCATTTCTACTTAACATCGTAAATTTGGAATAAAACCTGTCAGCACGTTTGTGAGCTTTTCCTCTGCAACAATCAGCTGCTCAAGTACAAGTGCTTGTAAATAGAGATTTTTATTCGGGTTGGAATTTTTCCAGGTAAGTATGATAAATGCTAAGATGCACAAGGGTGAGATAATGATGATGGACCACAGGGTCCAAGCTGGTTTAAAACCAATACTGAAATAGGGGAGAAGAAGTGAACCTTTGAGAGCAATGGTGGTTTGATTACAAATAACACCTGGGTTAAAAAAAATGTTGGAATTAGCACTCTTGAAGGAATAAGTAGAGAGATAGGAAATGGTGGTTTGATATGAGAGTT
Organism: Arctocebus calabarensis; assembly: GCA_963573935.1. Lineage (NCBI taxonomy): Eukaryota > Metazoa > Chordata > Mammalia > Primates > Lorisidae > Arctocebus > Arctocebus calabarensis. The sequence goes on along the minus strand of CAUYON010089706.1, from coordinate 6,838 downwards.
TGCAATGGAGATTGAATTTGAGATTATAGAGGAAATAAAGTTTTGTCAATGATAAAAGAATGGCTGAGGTAGGATTTGCACAAAATAATCAGAAGAATTAGAATTAGAAGAAAAAGAGTTAGAGAATTGGTTAGCTGTGGTAATGGAAGGATCACCTACAGGGATCTTGAAGACACTGGCATTGATACTGGAATACTGTGGGAGAAGATGACAGCAAAATATCTATGGAATGAAGATGAGTAATCCAAAAATCTAAAGGTGACTGTAGAAAAAAAGGTAGTTATAATAATATCTGAAGATATAACATTATGAAATTCAGAAGAGCCCCCCCTGGGCTCTTAATCTCACACAGATACAATCTTTATGTACAAATACATGTATGTATTGATTTACATCTCTGGGTTGTTTTTAATCAATAGTCAACTGCATTTTTCATACTTTTGTTTTTCTCATTTTCTTCTTTTTTTCAAAGAAGAAATTCCATTTGACAATCTTGTAGTAAGATTTTGATATCTTGGGTGGTGTCTGTGGCTCAGTGGGGAGGGCACCGGCCCCTTATATCAAGGGTGTTGGGTTCAAACCCTGCCCCAATCAAACTGCAACAAAAAATAGCCGGGCGTTGTGGTGGGTGCCTATACTCCCAGCTACTTGGGAAGCTCAGGCAAGAGAATCGCCTAAGCCCAGGAGCTGGAGGTTGCTGTGACGCCACCGCACTACCAAGGGCAATAAAGTGAGACTCAGTCTCTTAAAAAAAGAATCAAATCTGACTAGAGATGATTTTTCCTTTGATATTTATGTTTCAAGCTCTTACACTGTCTTCTGAAGATGCATTTCATGATTTCACACAATGACCTATTTTTGGAACGCAAAGAACAACATTTACTGATTAGAGAGTAATTATATTACAAAATATATTTCTTTTGTAAATTTTTGTTCTAAAGCAGTGGAGTGTGGTGGCTAAAAACACGTGCTTGGAAGAAAGACAGACCTAAATTTGAATCCAGGCTGTGACATGCAGTGCCTCTGTGACCTTGCCCCAGTTATGCAACTGTTGTCTGCGTTAGTTGTCTCATTTGGGGAATGGGGACATGGTTAAGGTTCAATGAAGCAATGACAATAAAGCATCAAATAGTCCCTTGCACATGTGAAGCAAAATGAATGCCTGATGTTTAATAAGTAGAGCTAAATTTTAGATTTGTTCTTACCATGACTGCTAATCATTATTAAAAATGTATGGTATCTTGAATAAAGATGAACTAATAAAATCAAATTTTCCTTAAAACTAAAATGACTTGCTAAAAGAGCTACTGATTCAGTGCACCTGGATGGAATGTATATTTTCCAAAATATCAAGAGTGTAAATCATCACAAGATAGAAGATCTGTTCTACTTCTGCAAAAAGGAAGCTGCATGATTTTATGAATAAGATTGGGATTAAAATGTAAACCACAGAACGATGCCCTTCCCTTGACAGGCAACCAAAATACATAAAAAATTATTTAAATATATTATTCTTTTAACATCATAACCTTAGCAAAATCAGTCTCTAGAAAGCAGAATTGTGTTGAATTTCTGAAATCATAAATATACACAAATAGACTGCCCTGAGAAATGAATATAAAGGAAGTGGAATTGTTCTACCAGGCTAATACAGACTCATCTAGTATTTACGGCATATCTTCTATAAAATATATGGACATACAAAAACAAAACACTTGATTTGAGCTTGCACTTTCCCCCTTGCATTTAGACCTTTAAAATACCTCCACGCTTCCCTGCTTTCTGAACTTCCAACTGTACAACCAGTTTGGTTACCACCTCTACACATCTATACTTCTTCATGCTGCTGTCACGAGACACATTTTATCAAACGACACGAAGGTTTGGTCTTCTGTGAAACGATGCTGATTAGCAGAGACTCTCCATCAGTGCTCCAAAGGCGGGTAGAAACTTTCCACACAAAAATGATCCTTACCTCATTGCATATGCTTTTTAATTAATGTTCCATCAACTGGCTGACAATAACTCGTGAACTAAAGGAATAGATCTGAACGTAATTAAATATTTATTTAGCGACCTGCATTCCTATCACAATTATGGCCTATCCCACCTTCACGTAGGTTGGGGTAGGACAGAGAGAAGGAGGAAGGCCACAAAGCTGAGGAAGGTCACCTCCATGCCCACTCACTTCCCCCACTCACTTCACTCAAATGGCGCTTACTTCAATCAACAGAGAATTAAAATAGTGCTGTCAAACTCAGTTTCTTGGATTTTTAAAGCATGGGCTCCAGGGACTGCTTGTTCATTGTAATAGTTGCCTTAACTATCACACTTTCTTGTTCATTGTAATAGTTGCCTTAATTATCACACTTTCATTTTGGTAGCAAAGACTCATCTGAAGGTTGATACAGGCACAGCCTTTGCGAACCAGGCAGCAACTCTGCATATCAGTTCTGCAGGTCAGGAAACCAACCCGATAAGAGTTTCCTAGTAAGATGACTCAAATTTTATTTTTATTACACTCTTTAAAACAACAGAAAGTCTCCTCATTTTTCGCTTTACTAATTTATCGTCTCGTGGAGTTATCTCATGGTACAGGCAACAGCAGGATCTTGGGTTTGAAGCACTGCACTATTATGGAATATTTTAACAGTTAGAATGCAAGGTATTGCATTCAACTATATGGAACAAGAAGCATTTTTTTCTCAGATATGAGTGTTTCTATCCTGGTACACACTTTGTTTTCTGATTCCTTATTCTTTCTTTTTCATTTCTTTTGGAAAGTTCTCCTAGAGGTGGCAAATACAGTTACACGTAACCATGGACTTCCACATGATTTGGTCTCATACGCTGAGAATATGATAACACTAAAAATGATGAAGTTCAGAGTCATACATTTCTTTATTTTTTCTTAAATCATAGCTGTGTACATTAATGCAATCATGGGGTACAATGTGCTGGTTTTATATACAATTTGAAATATTTTCATCAAACTGGATAACATAGCCTTCATGGCTACAGACACATGAAAAAATGCTCATCATCCTTAATCATCAGAGACATGCAAATCAAAACTACTTTGAGATATCATCTAACTCCAGTAAAATTAGCCCACATCACAAAATCCCCAAACCAGAGATGATGGCATGGATGTGGAGAAAAGGGAACACTTCTACACTGCTGGTGGGAATACAAACTAATACAGTCCTTTTGGAAAGATGTTTGGAGAATACTTAGAGATCTAAAAATAGACCTGCCATTTGATCCTACAATTCCTCTACAGAGTCACACATTTCTAAAATCACTCTATTTCCGGGGTTATGAGCATATTCTGTTTTTAATATCTTGCTATGAAAACTGCTCTGCCATTTGATTAGATGAATTTTGACAATTTTAACTAATGAGGATGACTAGAGAGAGGAACAGGGCATATAGCAGGTACCAAAACCTGTGTACACATTTTATGGCAAGGAAAAACTATATTAAACTTATAATACTCAACATGCTGATGAGAAAAGATGAATGCAAGGTACATTTGACTTCTGCAATTACAAGAGATGCTGAAAGCAGCTACTGTCAGCGTCCAAACACTTCTGATGCTGGTGAACTACCCAAGTGTCCACTTGTATCACTGTACCTGCCATTTCAATTTCTTCCCAAAGTAGTGCCAGTGTAGCCAATTTTCTGCAGTTTCTCACTCTAAGGTCTCCCACACTCACGCCTCCCTGTTGTCATACTTCCACAACCTTCTCCCATCTCAAATGCCACGTCACCATGGTCTCGCTCTCCTCAGACAATTGTGCTTCCACCATTTCCGTTGACCAACCTGCCTGTCCCGTGGTGAGGCTACATGTGTTTGATTCATGCCATCTTTGCAGCATACATCATGCTGCACACTGCTGCCTAATTCAATTCAACTTTGAAAGGTAATACATAGACACCATCTCGTAAAATGTGTAAACGTGTTTTGGTCCTCTCTCTATAACCCTACATCACGTAACGCTCGACGGACTGCCATATACAGTAGTGGTCCTATGAGATTACAATGAAGCTGAGAAGCACCTGTTACCTGGTAACACCATAGTCATGATAGGTAGGTACTAGCACACAAAATGGTGTCAGTAAGCCTACTATTCTGCTAGTTGTAAAAGAAGCATAGCATATATGGGTACAATTGTGTCTAGTACATAATATTGGATAATGATCATAAATGACTATGTTGCTATACATACTCTTGAAATTTTAGATCTTACTCCCTCTACTTATAAAAATTTGTTAACTGTAAAACAGCCTGAGGCAGGTGCTTCACGAGGTATTTCAGAAAAAGGCATTGTTCTCACAGGAAGTAACTGCCTCGTGGGTGTTACTGTTCCTAAGGATCTTTTGGTGGGATAAAATAGGAAGGTGGAAGCCAGTAATATTGATGATTCTGATTCCGTGTGGACCTAGTCTAATGTGTGTGTGTGTCTTAGCTTTGGATAAAAAGTTTTAAAATTAAAATAAATATGTATGTGTATCTATATACACATAGATATAAACAGAAAATCTTATGGTATACGGATATAAAGAAACCAAGAATTTGTATACAGCTGTACTATTTGTTTTAAGCTAAGTGTTATCACAAAAATGTCAAATGCTTGAAAGATAAATTTATGAAATTTAAAACTATAGTAAGCTGTGATTAACTATTATTGAAGACTTAAAAATATCTTACATAAATTTAGGGTAACTTAAGTATATAATGTTTATAAAGTTTACTGCCATGAAGAGTATGCACTATGCCTTCACATTTACTCACCGTGTAATCACTGACTCTCTCAGAGCAACTTCCAATTCTGTAAGATCCATTCATGGTAAGGCTCGATTCAAGTATCTTTTATACCACATTTGTGCTGTGCCTTTTCTGTGTTTAGATATGTTTGGGTACACAAATACCCCTGTGTTTCTGTTTCCTACAGGATTCAGTCCTATAACAGCTGTACAGATGTGTGGCCTGGGAGCCATAGACTACTCCGTGTAGCTTAGGTGTATCGCAGGCAGAACCATCCAGCTTTGTGTAAGTGCACTCTGATGTTTGCACATGACACAATCACCCATTGACACATTTCTCCGAGGACATTTTTGCTGGTATGAGATGTATAACAGTATCTTATTTGGGGTCCTCTTCAGTACCATTAAACTACATTTCCTTTTATTCATTTTCACAAATTAAGTCTTTAATTTAATTCTTGACAACATGGCTCTTTATAGTTATGAGTCTGATCTCTGAAAAAGTTTTAAATTTTGAAAGATGGGTTTACATACATTTTGAATATCTATTATAAGAAAAAGTGCAAGCAAAATGATATAATTAATGAGCTCTCAGAAAAATCTTAACAAAGGAGACCAAAGTTCTAGCCTAACATTTATCTGGATAACTCATATCTGTCTCTTAACGATGTGTCAACCAATGTTAGTTATGAATTTAGTTATGAGCCACTCTTGCATCTTTTCCTTGAATATTAAAAATTAGCTGATTAAGAAAAAACTCAGGATCATGTAAAATGTAAGAGGTGGCATGTGAGAAAACCTGCGTATAGAAGGTCGGAAGCTTTTAACAGGGTTAGAATTAGTAAACATGTATGACTTATTGTGAATAGTGAACATTATAGACTAGAGTGAAAACGTCTCAACTAGGGGGGATGACTTACATTCCATTTACATGTTGGCGACCCCCACCTTTGTCTCTTCTTTGGGTTTATCTACTGAGCCTCTCACATATTCAACAATCTACTTGACATGTCCGCTTTGCACCTCATCAGTATTTCATCTAATATGTAGACGTAATCTCTGAATTGCAACTCCCTAAAAAAAGTCAAAGTTTCTCTTCCTGTTTCTTCTATTTCATTAAATGATACTAACTCCATTCCAGTGGCTCAAACCAGAAGACTGGGAGATATTTTTTAAATTCCTAGGTACCTCACCACCCACTTTTAATAATAAAATTTGTAACAATTTGATATAAAACATGTATCTCAAATTGAAATGCTAACCCACCATCATCTTTCTTTTGTACCCCTGCTACAATTCCAGAGAAGAGAAACTGAATTTCAGGGCCAATTAGGTAAGAACATGGAGTTGTGAGACACCATGATTGTCCAAATAGAGACATTGAAATGATAAATAAAGTATAAAAATAATTTAAAAGATATAGATGGAAATAAAATTGTGATAAATGTTTTGTGGATCAACAAGCAAAAGAAAGAACAAGTGTGAGCTGAGCTTAAGCGATGTACATACTGGTCACTGCATTCAAAATTGAGCAGGGCCACCTGTGGATTTAGGTTCATGGCACAGCAGGAACTAAGGATTCCATGTGAGTTAGTGAGCCAGAGGCAAATTCAATGTTGAAAGGCTACAGCAGAACCCTCCCTCAAATGAAAGTAGAGTTACAGAAGCCAACAAAGACCACTTCTCATGGCCACAGAAAGCTTAGCATATGCTGTTGGGATTTCTAACATAACCACTAAAACTAGGAAAATGGAATGATTTAAAATGTGAATCCAAAGTAAAGCTAAAAATTAAGAAGACTCAAGCAAAGAACAGGAAGGACAAAGAAGTCACAAAATAATATTTCAGCTGTAAGTCAGCTATAAGTCAGAAATGAAAATAGACATAATGATGTAGCTAAAAGATAAAGTTTGTAATATTGGATTTTTTTTTTTTTTTTTTTTTTTGTGGAGACAGAGTCTCACTCTATCGCACTCGGTGGAGTGCCGTGGAGTCACAGCTCACAGCAACCTCCAGCTCTTGGGCTCAAGCGATTCTCTTGCCTCAGCCTCCCAAGTAGCTGGGACTA
>CAUYON010089704.1:0-15730 GCA_963573935.1 Arctocebus calabarensis | reverse complement strand
TAGTCCCAGCTACTAGGGAGGCTGAGGCAAGAGAATCGCTTAAGCCCAAGAGCTGGAGGTTGCTGTGAGCAGTGTGACGCCACGGCACTCTACCCAGGTCGATAAAGTGAGACTCTGTCTCTACAAAAAAAAAAAAAAAAGTCTTCTCTTTAGAAAAAAAAAAAGCAGCTCCTAACACCTAAAAAATTCTGAGGGATTTAGGAGCTCCAAGTCAGAAACCAGGGACAAAGGCCAATATATATGTATAATATTTCTCCTAATTTCACAAAAGAAATAAAAATATACATATATGTAAAAGCTTGAATATGAATGTTCATAATAGCATTATTCGCAATGGCAGAAAGGTAGAACCCAAATGTTCATTAACACAAGAATAGATAAAAATATGGTAGATCCATAAAATGTAATATTAGTCAGCCTTAGAAAGAAAGGACTTTCTGATATGTGCTACAACATGGAAGAACCTTGAAAACATCATGCTAAGTGAAATAAAAAATAAAGTATTATATGATTCCGCTTAAAGTATCTAGAATAAGCAAATTTATATAAACAGAAAGTAGAAAAGTGGTGACTAGGGCCTCAGAGAAAGAAAGGATGGGGAGTTATTATTTAATGGGTACAGAGTGCTTGGGATGATAAACAAATTCTGTAAATGTACTGCGGTGAGGGTTGCGCAACAAAGTAAATATACTTGATGTCACTGAATTTACACCTAAAAAGGTTTAGAATAGTAAATTTTATGTAATCCACATTTTATCACTAAATGAAACATAAAAATAGCCTTACAGATACAAAAGTTGTAACTTTAATGCACACACACACGCACACGATATTAATTTAGATAAATTTTAATTACTATATTGTTGACTGGGGGAAAAAATGAAATAATGATACAGATTGCAACACAAATGAACCCTGACAATATTCTAAGTGAAAATAACTGGTCATAAAAGATGAGAGATCACATGAGTTCATTTTAATGAAATGTCTAGAAAGGACAAATCTCTAGAGACAGAAAGCACATCAGTGGTTGCCAAGGGCTGGAGTGTTTAGAAAGTTGGAGGATTATGTCTGAGTGGGTTGAAATTTTTTTGGAGTAAAAAAAATGTTTTAACATGGATTACACTAAATGCATGATTTTATAAACACCCCAAATCATTGAACTATACAATTCAAATAGGTGAATTACATATCAAAGCTATTTTGAAAAACAAATACAGAAACTCTCGAAATATGCTGAATCAATTGACATCTAATTTGCTACAACTATTTCAACATAGAAATTTCACTGACAAATCATCATTAGACATTTCCCTGATTATTCCCCTTTCCCTGATTGTTCTCTCCCACTACAACGATGTTTTGTGACAATCACACAGCCCCTATTGCCTGTAACATCACCACCTGAGCTCACAGGTCTGCAGGGCCCTGTTCCAACTTAGCAGTGATTCCATCTCACCCAGGTCACTCACCTGTCCAGGAAAGTTGTTTCTGGCTGGTCTAGGATGGCCCCATCTGGGATGATTCTGCTCACAACTCATCTTCTAGCCTGAGCTCAGGATCTTGCACGTTAACAGTAGTATAGAAAAATTCTTCTGTCCTGAGCCTTTTCAAGTGTCATATTGGCTGGCATCCCATTGACCAGAACAAGTCACGTGGCCTGCCTGGGCATCAAGAATCAATAGAAGCGGATGCTATCTCTTCAACAGAAGGGACTGAGGAATTCTGTGGAAAGGAGGATGCATTTGTTGAGGGTGGGAAATGGGAACCCTGAACCCAAGGAGCCTCCTACAACAGCTTGTGACCAGCACAGGGTGTATGCTCTGAAAAAAGTTAAAGAGAACAGGGTAAATATTTCCCATCTAGCAGATTTACCTTCTCATTACCATCTCTCTTTATCCCTTCTCATTTAAGGAGAGGGGAGGGGTAAAAATTATCTACAATGAAAACTCAATTCCTTCTGGGGTACAGGGTGATGTTTTGATACATGTATGTGACATGGAATAATTAAATCCAACTCAATAACATATCCATCACCTCTGTTACCTATCATTTTTGTGGTGAGATGTGAAGTTTACTTATTTAGAAATACTCGTTATTATTAACTATATTCACCCCACTGTGCAACAGATTTCAAAACCTATTCCTACTGTCTACTGAAACTTTGTTGTATCTGTGACCCAAAACTCCCATGCGCCCCTCAATACAGCCTCTAGAAATCACCATTCTACTCTCTACTCTTGTAAATTCAACATTTTAGACCTAAATTTAAACTTTTACAAAGTAACAGGAGAAGGTATCTAGGTAACTTTAGGTTTGGGAATATTCTCTGTTTTTACCTGAAGACACTAGAAAAAGAACAAATGAAAAACAAATCTACAGAAAGGAAACTGTATGGATCAGAGTAGAAATGAAAAAGGGGTGGGAGAATCTATAAAATCAAAAGCTGGTTTTGGGAAAATACAATAATCTTGATAAATCTCTAGTCAGAATCATCCGTAAAATTTGCAAATAGACACAAATTACCAAAATAGAAATGAGAAATTATATGGCTACACACTCTACAGATATTAGAGAATAATTAGAACATATTATGAATAACTTTATGCCAATAAATTTGACAACCACGATAAACTCCTTGAAAGATGCCAAAAGCCCTGTTAAGAAGCAATAGATAGGCTCAGTACCCTTATATCTTTGAAAGAAGTGGAAATTAATAGTTAAAAACCTTTCCACAAAATAAAGATCCAATCTCAAATCACTGCAATATTGAATTTCACCAATCTAAAATACCAATTCTATGCAAACTCAAAAAATTGAAGAAGAAATACTTATCAAGTCATTTAATAAGTGTAGTATTCTCATAACAAAACAGAAAAAGGCATTACAGGAAAGGAATACATTAAACTGAGAACCCTGATGATTTTTGACCCAAAAATTCTAAACGAAAATTCAGCAAATTAATTCAAACAATAGAAATAACATAACTAATTTTACCGGGAAATGCAAGGTTGTTTTAACATTCTAAACTCAATCACTGTACCCAGAAAAACTCAGGGGGACAAAACCTGCAGGCTGAAAGGCACCACCACTCAATGATGCTATAATCAAGGGGCGCCCACAGCAGTACCCGCGGAGGTGGGCAGGGACCCCGGAGGCTATGGGGCAGGTACAGGCGAGCAGGATTTTGCAGATGGGGGGCGATTTTACTCCGAGGCTGGGGACCAAGCAAGGCTGAGCTGGTAGGTGATCCCCAGGAAAGCTGAGGTCACGCTGCGCAGGGCTCCGCTGCGAGGACCCGGAGAAACGCGCTCGTCCGGCTGTCCCGCGGACCGCGCCGCTGGGCCTCCAGCCCCACGCGCAGCCGGCCCCGGTAAGAGGGTGCGTGGGCCACGCTCGGCCTGGAACAGATCGAGCCGGAGACAAGGGTCCCAGACTGGACCTGACCCTGCTGCGGCCACGGTTAACGGACGTCGCTGCTGCCCCCCACCTGATCTACCCCGCCGCACCCCGGCCCCCTGCCTGTCCAGGACAGCCCTCGCAGGAGGCAGCCGCAGACTCCTCACCGAGAAGAAAGCGGTCCCGGTCTAAGATGAGGTGGGTGACGGGTCCCGGCTGGGCGGTCAAGAAACCGTCTCCAGGCTCTGTTCGGGGTGGGTGGGGCGAAGAGCAGGTGCGCGCGCCCACCCGCCACGCGCTCGCGCTCTGCGGCACCCCTCGCGGGCCCAGAGCTGCGGCTCCTGTGTCTCAGAATGGTTCCAGGCCTACTTTTAAAACCTAAAACTACGCGACTTCTAGAAGAAACCATAGAACTTCGTGATGACCTGGGACTAAGCAAATATTTTAGATCTGACGACAAAATCATTGTTCATCAAAGAAAAAAAATTCAGTAAACTGCATTTCATGAAAATAAAGTTGCCTGCCCTTTGAAAGCAACATTCATAGTTGAGAGAATAAAAATAGCCACAGAGGCTGAGCGGCCGTAGCACAGTGGTTATGGTGCCAGCCACGCTGAGGGTGGCAGGTTCAAACCTAGTCCAAAAAAAGTTTTTTTTTTTTTCAAGGCCAGCTAAACAACTGCAACAAAAAAATAGCCCGGCGTTGTGGCAGGTGCCTGTAATCCCAGCTGCTTGGGAGGCTGAGACAGGAGAATCATCTCACATCCAAGGGCTTGAGGTTGCTGTGAGCTGTGACACCACGGCGTTCTACCCACGGAGACACAGTGAGACTGTTTCAAAAAAAAAAAAAACATAGCCTCAGAAACTGAAGAAAATACTGACATGGCCGCTGTGGCCTGCACCACCCCCTTTAGGGCGGCCCTCCACCCTTTTTAGATCAGGGACGAGTGAGGAGGGAAGGATGGGGAACCCGGATAAGAATGAACTCTTATAGGGCCCTGAAATGGTGACATCAGTCCCTTAGACTGGGGGCAGGAGAGGAGGGAAGAATGGGGAAAGGGACAAGAACTTACAGAGCGTCTATCGTAAAAATTGTTTACCTAACTGCCAACTGCACCTGCAAAGTCTGCTTCTGTTTCTGGGAAGGCCAGTTGTAAAATTGGGCAACTTGCTTGCATCGGCTGGGCCAGCCCTTACTCCATGCCCTTACCTTATAAAAACCCAGACCCCCCACTGGTCGGTGCTGGTCTTCCCTGATCTCTGAGACCTGCGGAGACAGCCGCCAGCCGGCTAATGAAGCCTGCATTTGGACGTTTTTAAATTGGCCGTGTGGTCCTTTTTCTCACCCCCGACAATACTTGCACTAATATAATACATCTGTTATGGGGCGAGATAAGGACCATCGACTCTAATAAGAAGTTCAAAAGGAGTCTTTTATTAGCCACAGGTCGTCTCAGCAAAGTCTGATGCAGACTAAGTGAGAGCATTGAGGGGTCTGAAATTGGGGGTTTTCTAGTCTGAAAGTTGACAAAGGCACAAACAGGTGGGCTGAAACTTAGCAATTAGAACCAAAAAGAAAATTGGCAAACCCTTGGTCACAATGACTCCTTTTACAGAAGCAAACCTTGCAATTTAGCAGATTAGCAGATAGGTAACATAAAGGTCACATAAAGCAGATCTGGAACACATTAAGCAGATCTGGCAATTGGTAAATAAGTAAAACAATTTGTCACAGCACTTAGCTTGTTAACTCTCATTGTGACAGTGCTTGGCTCATTAGTTCTTATCTTGTTTTGTTCTGGCCCAATCTGGATGGATCTAAGAGTAATGGTGATATCGAAATTTCCCTCTAGTAGGCTCTTGGTCTCGGTGATTTGAAGAATGAATCCACAGACCACAGATCAGTGGTAAGACAGGATTTATTTACAGAAAAGAATACAGAAGTGCCAGAGCTCCTGGCAGAGAGAATACTCAAATCAGGAGAGAAAAGTGCTCTCTCTCCCTCTCTGTTTGTCTGTAGGCTCTTTGTCTAGGGGTATATATAGTCTCATGGGGCCCTTGGTAGTTACATGTAGCATGTCTGGGACATGGTATCTGGGATATGTCTAGAACAACATGTCTGGGACATGTCTGGCACTCGGTAGTTACGTTTAGTGGGGCTTGCTAGTTACATTTAGCATATCTGGGACATCCTGTCTGGGACAGGTCTGGAACAACTTGTCTGGGTCACAAATGAATGGTTACAATTCCTTTCATTCCCAGGCCTAGGAAATGGGGCCCCTGCCTACCCTCCAGCCTGCTGGTTCCGCTGCTTGCTGCCACCACACCAGTATCACCAAGGCAGAGGCAGCAGGTCCACACCCCCTCCCTCCATGAGCTGGCTGGGATGACAGTTGTCCTATATCAATGGTACTTTGCATCATTTCATTTACCTATTTTCCCCCTCCCTCCTACCTGGGGGGTGGTGTGAGGCTGTCATGAGGCCGCCAGCATCCATTTTATGGGGGTGATGATACCCACCTCACATCAAGTGCTCCCAAAACTCAATAATATAAACAACCCCCACCCCAGCTTTCTAAAAGTTGCCCAAAAGCTTCACCAAAGATAAGTGGAATGCAGATCAGCACATGAAAAGATGGCTGCACCATAGTCATTAGGAAAATGCAAACAAGTTCACAGTGGAATTCCACCAACACTGTTAGAAGGGCTAAAATTAAAAAGACTGGTGAGTGCAAGTGTTTGTGATAGCCCCAAACTGTAAAGAAGCTAAGGGGCTATGGAGAGGTGAAATTAAACAAATTCTGGTATTTCTATTTCTACTATACAGTAGAATAGTATACACAATAAAAACCAGTGCATTATAGATACATGCAATAACAAAACGAGTATGCAAGAGAAACCAGGCAAAGAGTAATGATATATAAAATTCTATCTGCAATGCAAACAGTAGTGATGAAAAGTAGATCAGTGATGGCTGGGAATGGGGAGGATAAAGAGTGGTGTTACCGGAATTTCTTTCTTCAGTAGGACCTTGCTGATAGAACAGAACAAGTTCACCGAATTTTTTCCCTGTGGATCAGACATTGGGCTGCAAATAGGTCTGACTCAGTCTGTAAGTTCCAGGCCTTTGTCTCAGCTTTCATCCCCTGAGGGCCAGGTGCATCTGAAGCTGAGTAAAGCAATTTTTGCCCTGGGAATCGGCTTTTTCAGCGTGTGTATTCTAATCCCTGTGCTCCACCCTAGCTGGAACTTCCTCAAGACATACCCTTCAGTCCCAGGGCCTCTGCTGCAGGACTGTTCTGCCGTTGTGTCTGCCATTGGAGAAGCTGCCCAACTTCCCCTGGCTGCCCAGAGAGACTGGGAGTGTCTCCTCAAAACATCCCCAGGGGTGCTACCCCCACTGCCATTTGTCCTGCCATTGTGGCTGCTGCTCTGTGCCTCAGGGGACCGCCACTCCATCTCGGCTTCCTTTCGGCTCACTTTCCTCTCACCACTCCTGAGCCGGAAAATCAGCACAGATCAGCAACAGTCGCACCCCGTCCACAACCCTGGAGAAAATGTCCAAGAATCTGGACTCTGTGGGGGACAGACCTCCAGACCTCGGGGTGAGAGTGGAGGGGAGTGCTGGGAGTTCAAACTTTCAGGTAGAGAATATATATAGTTTCATGCCTGGCAGGAGAGTGCCATGGCACCCTAGTAGGGGAAGGTGGTCTAGTTTTTAGAGGATCTCTCCCGTGGGGTAGAGTGAGAGGATATCTGAACTCTGCTTGCTTGTTTGTATGGAGGTCTGGAGTATACTGCGAGTCGTTCTCATGGAGGAGGGGACTCCTGTAAGCTTGGCGATGTGTTCTGTACCTTTTGTTTGTATCCTTGGGATTGCAGGTCACCCTAGCAGGGTTGATGTGTGTTCTTCGACCTTCTCTTTTGGCTCAGATCCAAAGCATCAGCTTTCTTACTAAATTTCTGTCCTTTAACTCTCCTTCTGGATGAGAGCCTCTGCAGAAAGCTGGCTACAGACCGCCATCTTGGCTCATCCCCCAACATTTAGGGTTTTTATTTAGAAATTTGGTGATTTTTTTTTTGACCAGAAATATATTATAGGAACTTAATACCTACTGTATCAGTTAGCCTATGGAATCTACTAACAACTAAAGTGAGGATTTACCTGCACTAGAACTGTTCCCTAAGGTGTGTTTCTTAATTAGAGTTACCAGTCCTCGAGGGCTTATTGAAACATAAATTTCTAGGCCCCTCCCCTTGATTTTTTGTTTCACTGGGTCTTGAGTGGGATATAAGAATTTGCATCTTTGACAAATTCCCAGGTGATGCTCATCTGAGGTCTACACTGTGGGAATTACTGATTTAAATCAGGGATTGGCAAAGCTTTTCTGTTAAAGACCAGATATTTTCAACTTTGGGCAAGATGATCCCATTGTACCTATTCACCTCCACTTTTGTAGTACAAAAGCAAATATAGTATGTAAATGAGGACCTAACAGTGTCCCTATAAAGTTGTGCTTACAAAATAAGTAACTGGATGACTTTGAGCTGTTGAGTTGTACTCTGCTTATTCCCAATTTAAATCATTACTTGACTCCACTTTCTCTTCAAGCTACTGCTGGGTTTTCACTCCCTGTTAGAGCAAAACTTGTTATAAAGAATTGTCTGTATTTATTTAAGAGTCTTAGAACTTTACTCTATTTTTTAGCACATAATACAGATAAATGTTTTAGAATTCTGAAAGTGTGAAATGTTTGCATATATGTCAGTTTGTGCCTGTGCCCATAACTAAAGTTTAAATAGAAAAGGGATTGATTCAAAAGTGTATGTTACTAATTTCAACAAATATTGCTTTCTACACCTTTACTCCTTGGTTATTAAGTATGAAATGTCCTCTATTTCCGTAAGTACTAAGTTTGAGTATTGCTATCTCAGAAATTTTGGCACTTCTTGTTTTTGTTTGTTTGTTTGTTTGTTTTATTGTGAAGGTACAAAGTCATTCTTTTGAATGTACATTTTGGCTTGTAATTACATTTCAAATTTTTCTTGTTAGGGCAATTTTTTAAAAACTATGGTTAAGTAAAAAATTCATGTTTTTACTTCAGATAAGTATGAGTGTACAAACAATTAGGTTACATTGTTTTCATTTTTAAATCGAGTATAAGTTACTGTTGAGCCCTTCTCCCAGGGCACATTCAGTATGCCCTTACATTGTTTCCATTACATGAGAGTTTACCAACCTCTCTTCCTCTTCCCCTTTCTTCTTTCCTACCTACCCGCCCCCCACCCCCAACTTGAATTTAATTGTGATTTTCTCTCATGGGGGCATGTAGTCATCTGTTGGTTTCATATTGGTATTGAGTACTTTGGATACTTTCTTTTCCATTCCTGTGAAACTTTATAAAGGAGAATGTTCTTCAACTCCATCTACGTTAATACAAAAGATATAAAATCTCCATCTTTTTATGGCTGAATTGTATTCTATGTTATACATAATAGTTTATTAATCCATTTGTGGGTTGTTGAGCATTTGGGTTGATTCTACACCTTAGCAATTCCTTTGGGAATTGAGCTGCAATAAACATAGTAGTGCAAATGTCCTCATGGTGGAATGATTTTTTTTCTTCTGGGTAGATAGTAATGGGATTGTGGAATAAAATAGAAGGTTTTTAGCTCTTTTAGGATTTTCCATACTTCCTTACAGAAAGACTGCATTACTTTGCTGTCCCACCAGCAGTATAAAAGTGTTCCCTTCTCTCCACATCCACGTTGGCATCTGTAGCTTTCAGACTTAGTGATGTGGGCTGTTCTCAGTGGGGTTAGGTGATATCAGGATGCATTTGGTTTGTATTTCTCTCATGAGAAGGGATGATAAGCATTTTTTCATGTGTTTGTTGGCCATTCTGTAAAGTCATCTTTAGGGAAGATTCTGTTCATGTCTTGTACCTGCTTATGTATGGAATTGTTTGCTCTTTTCTTGTCGATTAGTTTGAGTTCTCTGTAGATTTTCGTTATCAGAACTTTGTCAGATTTTGTACCATGAAAATATCTTCTCTCATTCTGAAAGTCTTGTGTTTGCTAAACTATTGTGCCTTTAGCTGTGCTCAAGCTTCAAGCTTTTAAATTACATCAGGTCCCACTTATTTTTGATGTTGTTGCAATTGCCAAAGAGATCT
The DNA here is from genome assembly GCA_963573935.1 of Arctocebus calabarensis. Classification (NCBI taxonomy): domain Eukaryota; kingdom Metazoa; phylum Chordata; class Mammalia; order Primates; family Lorisidae; genus Arctocebus; species Arctocebus calabarensis. The sequence goes on along the minus strand of CAUYON010089704.1, from coordinate 6,156 downwards.
TTCTTCTTCATAAAATCTTTTCCCAGGCTGATATTGTCAAGAGTTTTCCCCACACTTTCTTATATAATTTTATCATTTTGGGTCTTAAATTTAAATCTCTTATTCAGTAAGAATCAATTTTTGTAAGTGGTGAGAAGTGCAGGTCTAATCTCGGTTTTCTACATGTGGCTAATCAGTTCTTAAAGCACCATTTGTTAAATAGGGATTCTTTTCTCCAGTGTATGCTTTTGTTTGGTTTATCAAAGATCCAATGGAGATATGAAGCTGATTTCATCTGTCAGTTCTGTATTCTGTTCCATAGATGTATGTCTCTAGTTTTGTGCCAGTACCATGCTATTTTGATCACTACAGACTAGACTTGTAGTATAACCTGAAGTTAGGTAACAGGATGCCTCAAGATTTGATTTTATTTCTTGAATTGCATTGGCCATTCAGGGGTTTTCTCGTCCCACATGACACGAAGAACTATTATTCACACGTTCTTCAAAGTCAGACGTTGGTGCTTTAATGAGTACTTCATTAAATTCATAGATGGCTTTGTGTAGCATGGACATTTTAACAATGTTGATTTTCCCAGTCATAAGCATGATATGTTCTTCCATTTGTTACCATCTTCTGCTGTTTCTTTTCTTAGGGTTTCATAGATCTCTCTGTAGAGATCCTTCACCTCCTTTGTTGGTATATCCAAGGTATTTCATTTTCTTTGAAGGTACTCTGAAGGGTATTGTGTCTTTGATTTGATTCTCAGCTTGACTGTCGTTGGCTTGTATGAAGGACATTGATTTAATATTTTAGGATGTTACTTGATCATTTCTAGGAGTCTCATGGTTAAGTCCATGGGGTTTTCTAAGTATAAGATTATATCAGCAAGAAAGAGCAAGAGTTTGACCTTTAGTGCCCCATTTGCATACACTTAATATCCTCTTTCTGATTGCATTGACTTCCAGCACTATGTTGAATAGCAATGGTGATTGTGGACATGCTTGTCTGGTTCCAATTCTAACCGGAAATGCTTTCACTGAATGATTTACTTAATTCAGTATATTGGCTGTGGGTTTGTTGTAGATGGCTTCAGTCAGTTCAAGAAATATCCCATCCATGCCTGTTTTCTTAAGTGTTCTTGTCAGAAAAGGGTGCTGAATTTTGTCAAGTGCTTTTTCTGCATCTATTGAGAGGATCACATGTTGCTCATTTTTGCTTTTACTTATGTGAAAATATGGAAAAATCTCAGCCTGTGGACAGGTTTTATGAAGACCCTATTGGCAATTGCAGCAACACCAAAAATAAATGAATGAGACATGATCAAACTAAAAAGCTTCTGCATAGCTAAAGGTACAACAAAGCAGACAACCTTTAGAATGGGAGAAGATATTTATGTGTTACAAATCTAACAAAGGAATAATAACCAGAATCTATTGAGAACTCAACCTAATCAGTAAGAAAAGAGCAAATAACCCCATTAATCAGTGGGTAAGATTAATGAGACAAGAACAGAACCCTTTCTGAAGAAGAAGGATGGATATTTACAACAAAAACATGAATAAATCCTCATTGTCCCAAATCATTAGAGAAATGCCAATCAAAACCACCTTGAGAGATCACCTAACCTCACTGAGAATAGCCCACATCACAAAGTTCACAAGTTGCAGATGCTGATGTAGGTGCAGATATAAGGAAACATTTATACACTGTTGGTGGGACTGAAATCTCATATAGCCCTTTTGGAAAGAAGTGTAGAGAACCCTCAAAGAGCTAAAAATAGAACTTGTATTTGTTCTTCCAACTCCTTTACTAGGTATCCACCCAGAAGGAAAAACATTCTACTGTAAGGATATTTGCATTCAAATGGTTATAGTAGTTTGATTCACTATCATCAAGATGTGAAAACAACCTAAGTGCTCTTCAACCCATGACTGGATTAATAAACTGTGGTATATGTATACTATGGAATACTATTTAACCATAAAGAAAGATGAAGCATTTTCATTTTTTACATTTACCTGGAAGGATTTGAAGAACATCCTCCTAAGTAAAGTATCAGAAGAATGGAAAAGCAAGCATCCAATGTATCCAATTTTAATATGAAACTAGTAGATGCACAACTACATGCCAACAGAGAAAAACACATTTAAATTTAAGAAGGGGAAAGGGTGGTGGAGGTATGGTAAGGTCTTACATAACAGGTACAATGTAGGGGTATATGGCATACTCCTTGGTGGAGGGCTTAACTGCAACTTGGACTTTATCTAACTAATACAAACAGTGGAACCTAATCGTATGTACCCTTATATTAATCTGAAATAAATAATAAATAAATAGACAAAAAATTCCAAACTAACAGATGTTAGCATGCATGCAGAGAGAAAGGAACACTTATACTACATACACTGCTGGTGGGACTGCAAACTAGTACAACCTTTATGGAAAGTTACATGGAGATACCTCAAAGAACTAAAAGTAGACCTACTATTTGTTCCAGCAATCCCACTGTTGGGTATTTACCTAAAGGAAAAAAAAAAGTCATTTTATTAAAAACACATGTGTACTTGAATGTTTATTGTAGCACAATTCACAATCCAAAGATATGGACTCAACCCAACTGGTTGAATAAAATGTGGTAAATGTGGTATATGTATACCATGGAGTACTACTCAACCATTAAAAAAAGCAGTGAACTAATAATTTTTGTAACTTTTTGACACTGGAGACCATTCTTCTAAGTGAAATATTATAAGAATGGAAAAAACAAACACCACATATATTCACTATTAAATTGGATTTAGTCAGCCAACTTTAATGTGCTCATTTGTTAGTAAAACTCAACAAAAAGCAAATAGGTGGGAGGGGTCAGAAGGGGAGGAGTTAATTTATACCTAATGGGTATGATGCATACTAGGTGATGGGCAAACTTATAACTTTAACTCAAACTATAAAAAATCATATGTACCCCATAATATTTTGAAATAACAAAAGAGAATAGAAAAGAAAGAAAAGAAAAGGCCTCCAGAGAAGTTGATGCCATTTGGGCAAGAAAATCTAAATTTAGTACATTTCATAAATGTAAATTAAACTGCAAATGTATCCCCTTTCCATTCTTTTAGTCCTAGAAGCAGATTTTGAGCTACTTGTTAGAATCATGTTTAATGATGACTACACAGGGAAAGCTGGATTTATCATTTATAACACATAGTGTGAAAAATGATGAGAGAAAGTGCTCTACGTAGGTCTTTGAAAGTTGACTTTTTCCTCTTAAGATCTCCAAACTTCTATTACCAAAAAATTTTTAGTAAAGATTTTAAGAAGTGATAGGTTTGCCTATAAAAAATTGCACAGGAAGTTTAATTTTATTGTTGAAGTACTTAATACTCTCTCCTATTGACATTCAAAAAATATCTAAAAATTGTTAAAATCAGTATGAATTTAAGTTCACACTTATTTAAAAAATACTATTGTGCTAGAAAAACAGCATTTCAAACATTCTTCAGAAATACTTCCTGATATATTACCATAATGAAGTCAGATAAAAAATAAAATTTGGCACCAATGGATAAATAAGCAAAAACGAGTAATATGTAAATATGAGAATTTACAATTGTCTAGACACTAATGCATTCTCTGTTTTGACTAGATATCTACTTCCTCATTAACCCTTCATTAATCAAATTTACACTATAATTTACTATTCTCTGAGTCATTCTCCAAGTCTTGAAATGTTTTCCTGAGTCTTTCCACATCAAACCTTTGTAACACCAATGTATCTCATGTTGCCTATAAGATGAAGATCAGAGGTAGAGCAGGGTAAACAAAGAAAAATAATTCCTACCATGAAGATAGTTTGGAATACAATGTTGCTTTTACTAACACTATAATCAGATGTACTGTAAATCAAATTTATTATATTTAAGGCATATTTCACCTCTAATAATTTCAGATGTTCATAACAGTATCATAGAATGTTTACCTTTAAATATTTAGAAATGAGTAGGGGTGAAGGCAGGGATCCTTTTTTTCTAAAAGAGCAGGTTCCCTATGTCAAATGCTGAATGTGACAGTCCAGTAATATTATAATTTAAGATCTAATATAATAACAATTGTTTCATATCACCCCTACTCCTTCCCAAAACAGAAATCCAGGATATCACATGTATTAAAAACATGTATACATATAAATAACTGTAAAAATAAGAAAGCTAGAATAGTATATACCTCCATTTAAAAACCTTAGAAAATATTATTCTAAGTTCAATCATTCAAAACAATGAATTACAAAGAGACTCCTACCATGATTATGGTGTCAGTAAAAGCAAAATTGTATTCAGAACAATCTTCATGGTAGAAGTTATTAAAGATGAGATTGAGACTCATCTTTAATTCTGCTTTCTCTCACTTGGCCAGTTATCCATAGATCTAATAATTTATCATTAAGTGAACTTCTCCTTAGTGGTTCTGATCTCAAATGACTCACCCTAATATATGGATTGCCATTATGAAGTGACAAGCTTCCCTCATGGAATGAATTTGATACTGATAAAAGCATACGATGAATTTTTAACAATTTAAGGCCAAAAAATCAATTAAAAGGAGCACATTCTTAAGTTAGTAAGTGCTCATTAAATACAAAAACAAAACAAAACAAAACAAACCTGCTTCACAATAAAGCCCCCCCCCCCAAAAAGAGATAAAATAATAATGGAAAACCAAAGTTAAATCCAAATTCAAAGACAGAAATAAACAGGGAAACTGAACAAAGGTAATAACTAAGTGGCTAAAAGAAAAAAAACCCAAAAAACCAAACCAAACAAAACAACACTGCTTCTCTTCATAAATGGTAGACTAGTTCATTTTATTTTCAGACATTTGAATACTTCTGATGTACTAATTAACATTAAAACAGTATGTGGAACCTGAAAATAAAGAAATTAATAGAGCTATTCCCTGACCAAGAACTCAGCATAGTTTTACAGGAGCCATTGATAAAATTTAACAGAGCTCAGAAACAAATCTAATGATACGATTTAAAACACTAAGATTTCACAACAGCAGAGAAAAGATGGATTATTTAACGATGTTGAAACAACCCGAAAACCTAAGGGAAAAATGCTGGATCTCATACCTTGCACCAATATAAATTCCAGATTAAGAAAACAGAAGAGTTTAAAAATATAATTTCAGAGTTGAGAAGGGAGCTATATAAACATGACCCCCCCCCAAAAAAAACAAGCCCAGAAGTAATAAAAGGGATGACTGACAAGAACAGAAGAAAAAATCCCACTATGAATTGAATCAAAAATATTTACGATTCATCTCACAAACTCAGAGCTATTTTCTTTAGCATAGAAAGAACTCTTGCAAGTCAAAGAGCAATAATCTAATAGAAAATGGGCCAGGATATAAGTGAACAGTTCCCCACAAAGGAGAATTAAAGCAAATTAAAGCTATAATATTGGCAAAGATAAAGCCATCTGAAAGCACACTATATTTTTAGGTCAGTAAATTGGAAATGTCCAATTTTGACTCAAAAGTTTAGTTTATTATATCACAAACAAGAGGCAGTGTTCTACCCAATGCGAGTGGAATTACAGAGAAGCTTCCAGCACACTATTTGAATTTAGTGTTGGTTCCTTTTTGGCAGGCCAACCAAGAAAGGTTCACACCTTAAAATTCTTGACACCCTTTTCTCAGTTGGGGGTGAGGTAGGAGGGCAAGTAGATGGAGTCTCAGTGAGGCAGTTTACAGAAGCCAGACTGTGCAAGGTTAGATCTACAGGGTTTAGGATCGGTTATTTACCAGGGGAACCAAGGATGGGAATGTGGTTTTACAAGGGTCTGCTGTAACTCTGGGCTAATTCCCTATCTTTTCAGGATATGTTTCAGCCCTTCTGCAAGGCCTATATGCTGAAGGGGATGCTGAAGGGAAGGGGGAAAAAGTGAAAAATGAGGTTCATTTGGCCTTTCAGCAGTGCAGTTAATCAAAGTATGTGCCTAAACCATTAACAGTTTTGCTGTCTTGGGCGGCTCCTGTGGCTCAGCGAGCAGGGCGCCGGCCCCATATACTGAAGGTGGCGGGTTCAAGCCCGGCCTCGGCCGAACTGCAAAACAAAAAAATAGCCGGGTGCTGTGGCGGGCGCCTGTAGTCCCAGCTACTAGGGAGGCTGAG
>CAUYON010089703.1:0-21762 GCA_963573935.1 Arctocebus calabarensis | reverse complement strand
CTTGGGAGGCAGAGGCAGGAGACTCGCTTGAGCCCAGGAATTGGAGGTTGCTGTGAGCTGTGATGCCATAGCACTCTGTCCAGGGTGACAGCTTGAGGCTCGGTCTCAAAAAAATGTAAATTTTAGGCTATGATCACATCTAAACAAGTTTTAAAATAATACAGTGTCTCATCCTAGGTAGTCAACTCAGGTTGTAGAAGAATATTTAATGATGCAGAAATACATTTAGGAAATATTCTAAGTGCAAAAAGTATACTCAGTATAATCCCCAATTTCCATATAAACGTGACTAGAAGAATATACCCCAAAATGTGGATAGTAATCACCAATTACTATGAGATAATGTGCAGGTTTTATTTTCTCCGTTGTCCCTTTTTCTATTTTTTCAAATTTTCCACAGTATGTGTTATGCTTATAAGTAGAAAAAAATTCAATAAACATTGTTTTTAAAAGAAAAAAATACAGCATTTCATATTCTTTTATGTCCAAAGAATTTTCTAGGTAGACTGGCTAGATCAAATCAGATCAACTCTATTTAAATAAGGCAGATTTCTCTCTTTTGTTTTGTTTGTTTAAGCTCTCACTGTCGCTATGGCTACAGGGAAGTGCCATGATCACTGCAACCACACACTCCTGGGCTCAAGCAATCCTCCTGCCTCAGCCTCCCAAGCAGCTAGGACTATAGGTGTGATCTACCACACCCAGCTAATTTTTCTATTTTTAGTAGCTATGATGTCTGGCTCTTGTTCAGGCTGGTCTCAACTCATGAGCTCAAGCAATTCTCCCACCTTGGCCTCCCAGAGTGCTGGGATTATATAAAGGCATGAGCCACCGTACCTGGCCTATCATTTAAATGTGTGATGTTTTTACTTTTTTTTTCTGAGTACTGCCTCTGGACCTTCCCTCGAAAACAGAGGGAAGCTTCACTCTTGGCTAGAAAAGTTCCTACTGAACACCTAGACCCAATTCTACAAAGGGTCACTCTCTTGGTCTTGCCCATTTTAAATGCCCCAAGCTAGACTAGAATCATCCAGGCAGGGCACACTCTGTCCAGGCATCAATGCCACACAAAGTGATGCCTGTGGAGAACTCTTCAGTTTGGAAATGATGAACCGGACTGGAGAATTTGCTGAGAAAGACAGAACCCATATTGTGGGATGAAAACTATGTACAATGTTCTGCACACACCAATTTAAAGGCCATGTAACAGCTTTGATATCAGTCTCCATAGCCTCTCCTTAAAGAACTAAGAAGTACCCTTTATGGGAATGGCGGAAGGTAAAATTTCTGGGCAGAATCTGTCTGAAGCCTTTGTGGGTCTCGTGTGATCTGGGCTGGATTCTGTCCCTGCTCCTGGCCTTCCTTCCTGATCACAGATAGTGCATTCCCAGAGCTCATTCACCACGAAGAGCAGCACATCACATTTTTCACTTATAAGAGACAAAATAAGAACTTGTTGCCTCAAGTAGTAGGTACATAGAACAAGATGAAAAGCAAAAACCAACCCCAGCATTATGACAAGACCTCATGCAAAGCAAGAAAAGCCACCAGGTGTCAGGGAAACAAGTGGCCCCACACGAGACAGCCCCTCTCCTGTATCATCAGATAGCACAAAGAACAATGCAACCTTACAGAGACCCCTCACAGTGGGTGGGCAGTTTCAGAGCCTTGGGGAACCCTCACCCACTGTGGTGACAAGGCCACTCCTCAGGGACAGCACAGGCAGAGGCTAAGGATGAGGACTTTCTTACGAGATTCAGTGTTTCCCAGGGCCATCAGGTGCTTCAGTGGAAGCCATATGCTGGTGTCTGTCTACAACCCAGGGGTGGTTACTTGACTTTTTTTTTTTTTGAGACAGTCTTACTATGTCACCCTCCGTAGCTGTGCTGTCACAGCTCACAGCAACCTCAAACTCTTGGGCTTAAGTGATTCTCTTGCCTCAGCCTCTCAAGGCACCCACAACACCCAGTTATTTTTTTGTTATTGTTGTCATTGTTGTTTAGCAGCCCCAGTGCCTGTGGCTGGCACCCTAACCACTGAGGTATGGGCACCAAGCCACTCAATGTATTCTGAAGTCCCCTAACCAGGAATGTAAGTGCAGGGATGGAAAGGTAATCCAGGGCTACTCTAAAGGCAGCCACCATGGCATCTGAGCTACACTTACCTTTTGATTCACAACTTAGTTAGTAAGCATTAGAACTCACTTTTCATTGGTGAAATCAGTTTTCAACTTACGTCAATTGTACAAATACTGTATAGCCTCTCCTGCCCTACTATGAACAGTAAATATAAGGAATCAGAGACCAAATTGCCTATGGCTTTGGAATGGTTACCAGAAGATGCTGGTGTATGCTTTAACCTGGGAAGCAGTTAGCTAAATCTTATGGCTGAAACACTCTCCAATTTGTTCTGAATGAATTTTCCCATGAGGAACCATGGGTAGTACCACCAGCAAGCAGCTAAGAGAGACACCTGAGATTTCTTCACACTTACCAGACAGGATGATGGTCTTGTTGCCAGTGGGTGTTGACATTTGCTTTCATGGTACCATAGTCTACTTCTGTTCCAGCCCAGTAAGGAGCCAAAACACAGGGGACTGAGAATTCCCCCAAAGGGTGATTTCCAGACCACCTGGGGTCCAGAGGCAGAGAGGAAAATGGCACCCAGAATTCAACACTGCAGAGTTTTTGTAAATAAGTGTGCTGACACCCGAGAGAGAGACATCTTATCAGCCTAGATCAAGGCAGATAGGTGCTGCCCTGATTTGAACTCTTAGGAGGGTTTTATTTAAGATTTTAGGGTGTGTGTTGACAGAATGAAGTAAAGAGTTAATAGTCTCAGGACTCAATCATGTGGGTGGTCTTTTGATTATGGAAAAAGGTCATCAGGTAACACGTGGATTTCATGGTACCAGGATTTTTGAAATCAGTAAAATGCCATAATTCAGTTTGCAAAAATCAATCTTGAAGCACTTTGTTTTATCTTTATTCCATTCCTGATTATAAAAATAAACACACACACTATAAAAGTCTTGCAAAATGTAAGATTTTCTTATCATTCACGATAAATATTGTCCCAAGTATTAAAGGTGAATTAAAGTTTAAAAAAAATAGAAAATGAAGAATAATAAATTTGATACAAAGGAGAAAAGAGTTCAGAAAATTACCCCACTTTCTTATCAAAATAATAACTCCTAAATTCCGATCCTATCAAGTACCATACACGGCTTTAAAATTGGAATTTGGGAAACAATCACCTCTTTACCATAAAATGCAGCTGTAACAGTAATTCTACAAGTCTCATTAACATATAAGGGGGAAGAGTGACAGGGCAGGACGAGGTACACAGAGTGGGGTTTAGCTTTTAGAACTGGTAAAGGACAATTTTGATTCGACCTCCCACAGCTTCATGTGTAATGCTTTCAAGACATCTTCCATCTGTTGAATTAAAAAAAATATGAATATGATTAAAAATTACACATGGTTAAACATGAAAATATACAATGTTAATGCAATTTTGAATGTCAGGCATTGCACATATTCGGTGTTTGTGTTACATAACTATTTTGAAGCCTGAACTAAATTTTGTTAAACAAAACCTAATTCAGTAGTTCTTGACCTATAACCAAACTATGGCTCACTCATTACCACCTTGCCTAGGCCCAGTTTGCCATGAGAAGATGATGCTAACGTTCAACAGTAAGTCTGTCTATGCCACAGAACCGAATCAAATAAAATACTGATTGGAGCCAAAGACATATTTCTAGTTTAACAGTTTCAGAACAGATTGTTTTTATTTTGGCATGCAATGTTTTCCTTATTATTTTGTTGATAAAGCTTTAGCTAAATTTATACTTTAGGTCCCCTCAAAATCAACTTTATTGACAAGTGAAATAAAATAAGCACCCTCTTAATGTGAAAATGCGAAGATCAAAACAGATGACATTATAAGAATTATTGTGGCTCAGCACCCGTAGCACAATGGTTACAGTGCCAGCCACATGCACCAAGGGTGGCGGGTTTGAACCTAGCCTGGGCCAGCTAAACAATGACAACTACAACAAAAAAATAGCTGGGCATTGTGGCGAGCACCTATAGTCCCAGCTCCTTGGGAGGCTGGGGCAAAAGAATTGCTTTAGCCCAAGAGTTTGAGGTTGCTGTGACCTGAGATGCCACAGCACTCTACCGAGGGCGACATACTGAGACTCTGTCTCAAAAAAAAAAAAAAATTACTGTTTGTGGAAGACCCCTTGTTCACTGGCAAGAAGTTGTTTGTACAAAGATACAGAATAAAATTACCTGTTTTAAAGACTTTTCTATTTCAACTCTGCTTTCAAGATTAAAAAGCTCCTTGTCTTCTGACACAATTTGCTTTTCAGAGGACCCTAAAATATAACTAAAATACAGTACAAAGTTAAACTATGAACTGAACATGGTATTCCAGACACTTGGGAGGCAATGGCAGGAAGACTACTAGAGCCCATGGGATCAAAGCCAGCCAAGGCAACATAGTGAGATACCCATCTCCAAAAAATAAGTTAAAATATGAAAAGGAAATATTAAATTTGTGTCAATTAATAATATTAAAACTCTAAGTACGTTAGATTATAGGTTAGTAACAAGTAAACAAATAAAACCCCTATTCTTGTTAACAGCAAACCGCTTAGGAATCTGTACTATATAAAATACTATATAAAATCATGTCTTCCTCCTTAACAGCTCTGTCCAAATATTTCTACATATTTACATAATCTTTAAGTATTTCATTACTGGAATAAACTTGCTCCTTAGTAAGCTAGGTGGCAAAACATTTTCATTCACAGTTCAAAATTCTAAGGTCAAGTTTAAAGATTGACCCTGAAGAAATCAATGCTTTCTTGCTTTATATAACCTTCTGGAAATGTGTGTTCAAATTTGACTTTTTTTTCCCTTAAGACAGAGTCTCACTCTGTCCCACAGGCTGGAGTGCCATGGCACCACCACAGCTCACAACCTCAAACTCCTGCCTCAGCCTCCCAAGTCGCTGGGACTACAGGTGCACTCCCCCTCACTCCACCCACAATGACCTAGTTTTTCTATTTTTTAATGGAGACAGGGTGTCAGTCTTGCTAGGATGGCCTCAAACTCCTGAGCTGAAGGGATCCTCCAGCCTCAGCCTCCCAGAGTGTTAGGATTACACGCATGAACCACTGCACCCAGACAGTATGTCACTTCTTTTGTTGAGTAAGAGCAATCTTCCTTTGGAAACCCTATTGATTGTAACCCTAAAAAACAGCATGCTAGGCAAACTCCCACAAGGCAATTAATCTCCTATTTAGAAAAAAAGAGAGAAAGAGAGATGAGGGGGAAAAAATAATTGGCATTGAGTAATTATTAAAACTATAAATAAAGATTACAGAAGGCATACACTTTTAAAACAAAACCAGATTTCCTGGAATTAAATCCTGCTCCAAGAGGCAACTTCTACCCTAAATGCAACTATTCAGAGAAAAATAGCTTCAATACTATGATCCTTGGGCAAAAACCTTTCATAAGTTTTCTTTTATATGAATAATATCACTTTTAAAAGTTTTGTACCAACTCTAGTGGTTAAGATTTCATGTTTATAGTTATTCTCTCTCTGTTATCTAATTTCCACAAACTTTGGTAAAATCCTCATGGAGACTAACAGAGCATTTGTTTGAACCTGAGTCTTCTATGCATATATTAAGACCAAAATAGAACATCTCTCCAGATAGACCTACATGCTTTATAATGAGGAGTGGTACTTGTTATATTATCCTTTCATGTAAAGATTATAAAGTTTTGATCTAGGCCAGGCACAGTGGCTCACATCCGTAATTCTAGCTCTTTGGCAGGTCAAGGCAGGAGTATTGCTTAGTCAGGAATTTGAGACCAGCCTGAGCAAAAGTGAGACCCCCATCTCTACAAAATATAGAAATAATAAGCTGATTGTGATGTCACACATCTATAGTATCAGCTACTGGGTAGGCTGAGGCAGGAGGATCACTTGAACCCAAAAGTTTGAAGTTGCTGTGAACTATGATCACACCACTGCACCACTCTATCTACCTGGACTGGCAGAGCAAAACTCTGTCTCAAATAAAAATTTTTTCCTTTTATTCTAAACTTGTCTAGTTTCCAAAAAGGGGGCAGAACTACAGTTATCAAGGAACAATTAGATCAACAAATAATTCGAATAATAAAAAGAATAGTGTTCTAAATTTTTTAAAGAGAAAAATCTAAGCTATTCAACAGGAGTGATAAAATAGTCTACATAATGAAGTCTAGGCATTTTATTTCCTTCTTAAATTGTCCTTCTTTCCTGATAGATAAGGTTTCTTAGGCATCCCTGAGGTATTGAGGGTTATATCTTTTCCAGGATGAGTGAAAATTCACTGAGGTCAACTGATATGTTTTGTTTTCTTTAAAAACCAATGAACTGGAAATCATTAAGTTATCAGGGGCTGGGTGCAAAGGTTCATGTGTGTAATCTCAGCACTTTGGGAGGCCAAGGCAGGAGGATGAATTGAGGCCAGGAGTTTGAGACCAGCCTTGGCAATGTAGAGAGACTCTGTCTCTACAAAAAAAATGTTTTTAACTGGCCAGGTGTGGTGGTGCACGCCTATGATCCCACCTACTTGGAAAGCTCAGGCAAGAGCTTGAGGCTACAGTGAGCTGCAGTCATGCCAGGCCACGGTACGCCAGCCTGGGCAACAGAGCAAGATTCTGACTCAAAAGTAAAAGATGTCTGAAATGTTTTAACTGATGTCTATCATCAGCCCATAATTCAGTTTCCTAATACTTTTTAGAAATCTTAGAGAATGAAGAGTTTTCCTTGCATTTTTCAAAAAAAGCAGACAGTTCTTTACTACAGGATAATAGTTGAACTTTGTATTTCTGCTTTTCCAGAACACCAAAGGGACTTGGTTCCTAACCATTTAGAAATTCGAACCCGCCAGCCTTGGTGTGTGTGGCCAGCACCCTACCCACTAAGCTATGGGCACACCCACCATTTAGAAATTACTATTCCTTTTTTTTTTTTTTAATAGCAGAGATTTATTAAGAGCACCTATAAGTAGATGGGCTGCCACTGAAAATGGAAAATGTAGACAAGCCTGAAATTTCCATTTCTTCATGATATTCTGGGAGGCTAAAAGCTGGGAGAAGAAAAATAGATAATATATATTCATCTATCCCACTGCTTTAAAATAATACTTTTAAACTACATTTAATTTAAAAAAATAATTGAACATATTTTTACTCCAAAAAACTTTGTGTTTTTTCCTACAATTTAAAATGTCTGACTTTTCCAATACCACAGGTTAAGGGGAAAAAAAATCACTATTTTTATTATCAGGGTGTCCTAAAGTTTGCCATAAATACACAGATACATAGGAAAAATGGGAAATTATAGATAAATGTACCTTTGTTTACAAAATATTCATTATAGGCCACACAGTGGCTCACACCTATAATCCTAGCACTCTGGGAGGCTGAGGCAGGTAGACTGCCAGAGCTCAGGAGTTGGAGATCAGCCTGAGCAAAAGTAAAACCCATCTCTAAAAAAATAGCCAAACCAGGCAGCGCCTATGGCTCAGCAGGTAGGGCAATGGCCCCATATACCGAGGGTGGCGGGTTCAAACCTGGCCCTGGCCAAACTGCAACAAAAAAAATAGCCGGGCATTGTGGCAGGCACCTGTAGTCCCAGCTACTCCGGAGGCTGAGGCAAGAGAATCTCCTGAACCCAGGAGTTGGAGGTTGCTGTGAGCTGTGTGACACCACGGCACTCTACCGAGGGCAATAAAGTGAGACTCTGTCTCTACAAAAAAAAAAAAAAAAAATAGCCAAACTTTGTGGAGGCACCTTACTCACAGCTACCAGGGAGGCTGAGGCAAGAGAATTGCTTTGACCCCCAGAGTTTGAGGTTGCTGTGAGCTATGACCCAATGGCACTCTACCAAAGGCAAAAAGGTAACACTCTGTCTCAAAGAAAAACAAAATATTCATTACAAAATTCTACAAAATATTCTATGTTGATATATAAATATAAAACACATTTAAAATATAAAACATAATATTTGTTAATTTTCCCCATTTATGGTGACCTTTGGGATACTCTGTATTTTTAACCAGTGTTGATTTAGTTCTGATGCTCTCATATCAATTCATGCCAATTTCTATGCAAACTTAAAAGAAATCAATTGTTAGGTAATCATTTATATCTCAAACTTACCTTTCAATGGCTTCAACGCTGAGGCAAAACAAGTCCCTCTTACAGTCAAGATCCCTGGGAGTGCATCTATATACATAGCCAAGATTTAGTGAGCACCCTGCACAGTACAAAGTCTCAAGAATGCTGCAATAAAGAAATGTCATCACTTGAGGAAAGAAAGTAGTAACTCGTTATAGCAAAAATGCAATTGTTAAAATCCACAAACACTTAAGTTTCTAAAGCATGTTATTCTGACCATACTGAGTTATATATATAAGATAAATGAGGGTAAGATATTTACAAGACAAATGTAAGGACAGGGACAATGCATTAAGCCTAAATGACAAGAGACAGCTAAGAGAGTGACATGAAGAAAGGACAGTAAGGTAGTATTTTTCTTGACTATAAGCATCCCAATTTGACATTAAGAAAAATTATCTAGGCTCGGCGCCTGTGGCTCAATGGGCTAAAGCGTCAGCCACGTACACCTGAGCTGGCAGGTTCGAATCCAGCCTGGGCCCACCAAACAACAATGACAGCTGCAACCAAAAAAAGGCCGGGCGTTGTGGTGGGCACCTGTAGTCCCAGCGACTTGGGCGGTGGAGGCAGGAGACTCACTTGAGCCCAGGTATTAGAGGTTGCTGTGAGCTGTGATGCCAGAGATCTCTATCCAGGGTGAAAGCTTGAGGCTCTGTCTCAAAAAAAAAAAAAAAAAGAAAGAAAAAAGAAAATAAAAATTATTTAAAATTTAGAAATAAGACAAAAAGATTCTATTATGTATGTCCTTTTAATGTCATGTTGTTCAAAGAGCCCACCAAAGGTCATTAACATTCTAAAGCAGAGAGAGGCAATTTTTTTTGTAATTAAAGGTAACAAACCAGAAAATAAATATTTTAGGCTTATAGACCACATGGTGTCTATATATTCCCCCCCACGTCTATTCACGTTTTCTTTAAATCTGGTTTAGAATCCACTGTCTTCCCCAAGCCTTGATAAATGAACCCATTCAAACTGATTATTCTATTAATATACTAAAATTATAGTTCCAACGCATAGCAAATTGATAACAATTGGAAACTTAAATCTAGTAGTGATCACAGTACTGAAACACACAGCACAAAAGATTACTGCAAAAGTACCACATTTGCTGTACATGATGAGCTCTCAAGTTTTCAACTCAAACTTTAGGGGAAAAAAATCTTCATTTTGACTTTTTAATTCTAATTTTTATGTTTACAGTTAGGTATTTGTATTTTGTATTGTAAAGGAATTTTGTAAAAATATTCCCTAGATTACTAGCTGCCACCTAAAGTATATGAAGAGAAATACAAAGTTTTTTTTTTCACATTCAACAAAACCAATATCCATATTCTAGGATATGATTTTGCATATGGATTATATTGTTATCACTTTCTAGAGTTATCCTTTTAACTCATAAACATAAATAAAAGAATTAAAAACATTTTTATAGATACAGAATTTGTACTACTCATGTATAATATGCATGTCTAATTTTCTCCTCAAAAATGTGGGCAAAAGTGTGTATTACACATGGCAAAATATGGTAATATATCACTGATTATATGTATACTAAGTTTCTATGTGTTTTTATAAGCTTCCATAAACTTTTTTTTTGCAAATGATTTGTATTTTATTTTATTTTTTATTGTTGGGGATTCATTGAGGGTACAAAGAACCAGGTTAAATTGATTGCATTTGTTCGGTAAAGTTCCTCTTATAATTTTGTCCCACCCCCAAAAGGTTCCGTAAACTTTCACATAAGAAATATAAAAGCATGTTGGTTACCAAATTCCATATACACTATACAAACCTCAATCATGATTAGGCTACATCACACAATTACCAAGATTGTAAACCAAAGTCTAATATAAATGTTATCACCCAAGAAAGGATACTTAAGAGAAACCTGAGGCTTGAACTCCCCAAATACAGTTGATCAACAGATAAGATGGTTTTATCCTGAATTACCAAAATCACTCTGCAGATGCCAAGAGCCTTAGAAGTTCCTGTGTCAGGGACTAGGGATTAAGACCAAATATAATAAAAGATGCTCTTATCAACCATTATTCAAAAAATTAAAAGGGGCTAGGCATGGTGGCTCCTGCCTGTAATCCTAGCACTCTGGGAGGCCAAGGTAGAAGGATCACTTGAGGTCAGGAGTTTGAGACCAGCCTGAGCAAAGTGAGACCACACAGCTACTAAAAATAGAACAACTAGCCAGGTCCGGTAGCATTCGCCTATAGTCCCAGCTATTCCAGAGGCTAAGCAAGAGTATACCTTAAGCCCAGGAGTCAAGAGTTTGCTGCAAGCGAGGGTGAGGCCATGGTACTCTAGCCTGGGTGACAGAGAGAGAGACTCTGTTTCAAAAAGAGAAGAAATTAAAAAGATTTTAGAGGCTGGGTGGGTGGCTCACACCTGTAATCCTAGCACTCTGGTGGGCCTAGGCAGATGGATTGCTTTAATTCAGGAGTTTAAGACCAGCATGAGCAAGAGAGAAACCCTGTCTCTAAAAAAAATAGCCAGGCATTGTGTCAGGCACCAATACTCCTGGCAACTCAGGAAGCTGAGGCAAGAGGATCCCTTGAGCCCAAGAGTTTGAGGTTGCTGTGAGTTATGACGCCACAGCACTCTGACTCAAAAAAAAAAAAAAGGGGGCATTTTAGGAGTTACAATGTATTAAATGTTTGTATCCCCTCCCCTAAATTCAAGTTGAAATCCTTGTCCCCAATGTGATGATATTAGGAAGTGGGGGTCTTTGTGAAGTGATTCAGTCATGAGGGCTTAGAGTAACTTTGAAATTGGAAATGCACTTTATTTGAATAAAACACTCTTACACTCCTAAAAATGAAAACCAGTATTTTTTTTTTTTGCAAGAACAGCATCTTGTAAAAAAAAATAGTATTTTGAATCCGCATTAACGTATATATGTAATTATTAATTCTAGCTTGTTTGAGTACAACCCAAATTTATTTCATATACATCAGTTAGATACATTTCCTGTTTGGGCTACAGTTATATAAAGCAGGGCCCCTGAGATACCACCTGCAGCACGTGGTGATGGACAAGGCCTAGGACTGCTGGAGCTCCCGGGTCTTTTGCTTTTGACCACAAGAGCCTTGCCTGTTTACTCCAACAGGCTGTGTGTATATGAGTTACATTAGCATTTTGCGTGACATGACATGAAAAAAATGGGTAGAACAGGTTTAAAGGCTGAGGTCCACAACTCCTGAACCAAAGACTAGTACTGACTAGTTGTGGCCTGCTAGGAACAAGCAGAACTTCATCTGTATTCACAGTCACTTCCCATTGCTTTCGTTACAAGCAGAGTCCCACCTGCTGTCACATCAGGGGTGGCATTAGATTCTCATAGGAGGGCAAACCCCACTGTAAACTATGCATTCACATGCGAGGGATCTAGGTTGTGGTCTCCTTATGAAAATCGAATGTGTTCCCTCATCCCACGGAAAAATTATCTTCCCTGAAACTAGTTCCTGGTGCCAAAAAGATTGGGGACCGCCAGTCTAAAGTATCATTTGACTTTGAGATTTCATGATACAGCCCAAAGACCCCCAAAGGAAGTATCAGAATATGCTTTTAGAAACACTAATATTTCAGTATCTAAGAGCAACCACAACCACTCAAGAATTGATATATGTGGGGCACCGGCCCCATATGCCGAAGGTAGTGGGTTCAAACCCAGCCTCGGCCGAACTGCAAAACAGAAAAATAGCCGGACATTGTGGCAGGCACCTGTAGTCCCAGCTACTCGAGAGGCTGAGGCAAGAGAATCACCTAAGCCCAGGAGTTAGAGGTTGCTGTGAGCTGTGCGACGCCACAGCACTCTACCGAGGGCGATAAAGTGAGACTCTGTCTCTACAAAAAAAAAAAAAAAAAGAAGTGATATATGTGAATGACTGATTTTGTACTTATTACCACGAAAACAGTTTTATCCCAAGTAATCTTACTGGTGATGATCTTTTAAGGATTTTACTTGAAAAGTAAAGATTCTCCCTAATGGATATATTCACATAAATAAAGCCTTACTCACCAACCATTTTCCTTTTCACGTTTAGATAGCTTCTGTTCCTTATCCACAGAAACATTACAGGAAACAGCTAGAAAGTAAAAATAATTTATTAATATAGTTTGCTAATATATATGCAGACATTTAAAGAATTTCTAATCTACCTTTTATTTTAGAATTCAGAGGAGCAGAAAAAACAAGAGCCCAAAGCTACACACATATACACACAAAGGTGGGTCAAAACTAAAGATTCTGGGGTCTTCTGGAAAAAGATGGCAGAATAAGAGCTATTCCTTTCCCTGAAAACCACTGATATTAACAAAATGAATAAAATCAGAGGAGAAAATTAAATCAATAGTGAAACTTGGGGCTCGGCGCCCATAGCACAGTGATTATGATGCCAGCCATACGCACCGAGGCCGGTGGGTTCAAACCCAAACGGGGCCTGCTAAACGACAACTGCTAGAAAATATAGCCCAGAGTTGTGGTGAGCACCTGTAGTCCCAGCAACTTGGGAGGCTAAGGCAAGAGAATCACTTAAGCCCAAGAGTTTGAGGTTGCTGTGAGCTATGACACATGACACTCTACTGAGGGTGACATAGTGAGACTGTCTCAAAAAAAAAAAAAAGAATAATGAAACTTGGAACTATCATAGAGAACCTCATTCATAGGCTGCAAAGATTATCTGCCAGATAGTGAAAATGAGATCAAAATCATGGAAGATGTCAAAAGCCAACGAATATATGTTACCTCCAGATCTTAAGAGCCCATTTCTCTAAAAGTAATTGAGAGGGTCCTCAGAATCCCACCCAAGCATCTTTTACTTGGACCATGACTTGGACAGAAGTAGCAAAAACTAGGATGTTATCCTTGATTCTTCATCTGCTCACCTTGCTCCCCCATATCCACACCATGGACTTGTCCTGTCAATTCTCTCTCACAAACCTCACTCCAGCCCCTAAACCACAGTACCACATCCTACCTGGACTGCAGTACTAGCTCCTCACTCACCTCACTTCCACGACTGCTCCTTCTTCAATACTTTCTCCCAAAACTACCAAGGTCATATCATTCCCCTGCTTATACCAGAACAATTTACTTACTAGAAGAGATCACTATTCCTTAGAATAAGCTACAAAGGCCTGGAATTTCCAGCCCCTTTCCTTCCCTCCCAAATCTTATCTTCATTCTATTCTTTGACCACACTAGCCTCCAGGCACTGCTCTGTGCCTGGAAAAAGCAAAGAGCATGACCCAAGAATTACACAGGCAGCCAAGCTGACATTCATGTTCAAAAACAAAAAAACATTTTTAAGCACTCAAACTTATTTTCTTGGGGATAGGGGAAGGAAACCATGCAGGAATGGGAAAGCAATTTAAGAGACTTTCTTATATTAATGACAGTACTGAAATCAAGAAATGAATTCATCGAAACATTACATTAAGGGCCATATTATGGCTACAAAACAGAATGTAAATGTTATAAACCTTGACAAAGTAAAAATAGGCTCAGCGCCTGTGGCTCAACGGGCTAGGGCACCAGCCACGTACACCTGAGCTGGCGGGTTCTAATCCAGCCCAAGCCCGCCAAACAACGACGGCTGCAAAAAATTGCCAGGGGTTGTGGCAGGCGCCTGTAGTCCCAGCTACTTGGGAGGCAGAGGCAAAAGACTCGCTTGAGCCCAGGAATTGGAGGTTGCTATGAGCTGGGATGCCACAGTACTCTATCCAGGGTTTACAGCTTGAGGCTCTGTCTTAAAAAAAAGAAAACAAAGTAAAAATAATTAAACTAACTCAAATTGGATAAAAAGGGAATGAAAATGAATCCAAGAAGTCATTTGTCTTTGCAGCCAGTGTGGGGAGAGGGGTGTTAAATCGTTAAATCAGACTATCTAAAGCAAACAAATCAAGATATTTATAGTTTTTAATATTTAAAAACTGATATAAAAAACAACAGAATTAATAGTATTTCTATATGTAAAGCAGAACAAAGAGCTCACATGGCAAAACATAGAAAAGCTATAAAACCCAATGACAAATAAAACGAAAGACGTAATACCAAACATTGCATTTCTTAAAAAGCCGCAAACAGAGAAAACTTATTACTTAAAAGAAAGAACTTCTAATGCATCAACAATCTCACCCAAATATATGCTGTTCTAATGGTGGCAACATGGGAAAGAATCCAGGGCTCCATCAACAGATACTGACTGGGCAGATCAAAGCACCCCCATTAGAGAAATTACTTAAGTGGAACTTGCTAAATCACACAACACACTAATTCATTTAACTCTCACAAATATCCCAAGTGAATGTTATCCTCATTTTACAGAGGAACAAACTGAGGGACACAGAGCTTACCAAACGATTCGCAGCTAGGTAAGTCACAATCTTACCAAGGATTTACCAAGAAGCTGCCACAAAAGTGTATGTAGATACATACACTAAATCTGGAAAACATTCCATACACGTGGAATAAAAAAAGTCTGCTTAACAGTATGAACAATATGATCTCGATTGAGCCCAGGAATTGGAGGTTGCTGTGAGCTGTGATGCCACAGCACTCTATCCATGGTGACAGCTTGAGGCTCCATCTCAAAAAAAAAAAAAGACATGGGCAATTCTGGGACTATGGCAGTGTGTGGATCAAGAGATAAGTCCTTTTTACTTTTATGCTTCTCCCCAGGGTTTGATTTTAAGGTGCAAAGGGTTAATGCCAATGCATCACTACGGGAAAAGTATGTTTCTGTTTAACTACTGTAACAGGATTGAGCAATAAAAGTTCACGAACTGATATATGCTTGTGGAAAACAGTGGGTCCCAGAAAGTTCCACTTCACTTGTGGACACTTGTGTGCCACTTCATTCCCAATATTACACCCAGAAAGGAAAACATTCCACTATTATCAGTAAGCTGGTGAATTTCTGCCATCAAAATATTTACAGAATTCAAAGACAGCAAAAACTTTTTTAAAAACCACAATCCAAAAGCAGCCATTATTACACCAATTCAGAAGAATATTATGAGGAACATTTTATTTCTAAATAAATAAAGGCAAAAACAATAAAAGAAGGGAATAGTGGGAAAACATAGAGGTAATTTATAGAACCAGGATTAAAAGTTAAAACTCCGGTCTTATTAACTCTTTCACTGTGTCCTCCTGCCTCTCCAGTTTTAATGGTGCTTTTATTGCAAGTTACTGCCAATTCTATGGTTGTTAACACTTCAGACTGTTAAAGGTATCCCCAGATACAAGCAGCAAGACCTGAAAAATCAATCTTGACATCCCCCTGCAGGAAGCAGGCAGATGGAAAGCTTAATTTCTTAAATAAACCATTAATAACGTATAATGAACAGCCCGATAATTTCTGTAGAAATTAATAGTACTGGCTACATCCCAAATGCTTACAATCTAGTTGGCCGTCTGTTCCTTTTGTGTGTTTGTTTCACAGCCTTAAAAAAAAAAGTATTGTCGGCTTGGAGCCAGTAGCACAGTGGTTACGGCGCCAGCCACAGTCACCGAGGCTGGCAGGTTCGAACCCGGCCCGGGCCAGCTAAACAATGACAACTGCAATAAAAAATAGCCGGGCGTTGAGGCAGGCACCTGTAGTCCCAGCTACTGGATAGGCTGAGGCAAGATAATAGCTTAAGCCCAAAAGCTGGAGGCTGCTGCGAGCTGTGACGCCGCAGCACTCTACGGAGGGTGACATAGTGAGATTGTCTCAAAAAAAAAAAATTATTGTCATTTGTTTCTTAGTAATGCTCACAAATGATGCCAATTCAACCGTTGCTCTTCTGGGATGGGAGATCCCAGAAAAGGACGCGTCACTCGTGAGCCCAAGTGCAGGGGTGACCCTCTTCCTCCTTGTTTACTGAGACAATTCACATTTTCAGATTTTCCTGCTTTTAAAGTCCCTGGGCACCCCCAAGGAGCCCTCCCTTTCTAGGGCCGCCCTGTCGCACACACCTAGGGAGAAAGTGGCCCCAACCTGCGCCCTCCCACCCCTTTCCCGGCCCGAACTGACAGCGCAGCAAGATGCAGTTGGTGTCCTCCTGGTTGGTCACCCAGCTCAACGAGTCTCCCAGCGGCCGCCGGCAGCCGGAGCACAGAAACACCAGCGGCCTCTCCTCCGCCACCGTGGCCTCCTCCGGCCGCGCCTTCTCTGTGTCGCCCTCCGACGCGTTCCCGCTGGTAGAGCTCCACATGCTCTCCCACTTCTGCAGCAGCTGTTGGCGGCTCGAGTCTTCGGAGAGCCGCTTGCCCAACAGCAACGAGTCGCTCCGCTTGCCCTTGTTGCAGCACATACAACTGGTAGATGAGCCTCTGCAACAGTTGGAAGACCAAGCGCCCGCCATTGCTTACAAATCGCCCGCGCCCCAAAGCGCCAAGGGAGGAACGCCTCTACGCATGCGCGGGGCGGGGCGCGGAGGCGGAGAAGGAGCCAAGACCCAGAGCGAGGCGAGCCTGCAAAGGCCCCTAATGCGCATGCTCGCGATCGGAACCTGCCGCGCCTGGTGGCCACTGCGCCTGCGTCAGATTCTCCTTCCTATGGAAATTGAAGGTGCTGAGCATCCTCACTGGGTGCGTTGAAGGAGATTGTTCCACTCTTCACGTAGAAGGAAGCGCGTTGTTGAGAATGTTAACCGGCCCTAAATTATTACCAGTTCCTCAGCAAGACCTTTATCATGGTTATCGCCGCCGCATACCACCCAGAAAGAGGAGTTGGGGGCACACGCCTGCTGTCTGTGGCGCGTCCGTCCGGGAGATGCTGCAGCCCCCCGAAACTTTCGCTTGTCTAAGAATCACCCAGGGGACTGGTTCAGCAAAGATTGCTGGACCCCGCCTTCAGATTCTGGTTCAGTAGGTAGGAGGTTAGCCCAAGATTTTGCATTTCTAACAAAATCCTAGGCATCAGATGCTGTTAGTATTTACAGCTCCATGTTTTTAAAAAATGGAATGGGGATTTGTGTGTGTGGTGGGGGTGAATTGACAAATGATAGTTGTGTGTAGACAGTCCACTTTAGCTCTAGGTTTTCTGCTTCTGGGGACCCACTTTCCTTGAGATGGAGAAAGTAGGGATTGTTGGGAAGCCGGACGTTCCTTTGCGCATTGTTATTCCTGGAATGAGACCCACTTGCTGATGGGGGGGAAACTGTAAAATAAAGAGGTTTCTTCTGAGCCAAATCTGCGCGACTGTGGCCTGGGGAGTGTACCCAAGAAGCCTTGAATAGATGGTCCCAAAGTGGTGGGGTTACAGTTTAGTTTTATACATTTTACGGAGACACAACTGTGGGTGAAATCTTAAGTACTTGGAAGATGTGTATTGGTTTAACCCCAAAAGGTAGTACTAAGATGGAGAGAGAGAATAAAACACCCTGTCCCCTTCTTGATCTTGTTCTTGTGACATGGCACAAGGAAGTGAGAAAACTAGGAAGGAAGGGTATGCTAGGGTAGGCTGACTCCGTGTCTGTTAAAAATATTTGTGTATGACCAAGTAACCTTAACAGGCACAAAGCCTTAGGGAGATCTAGACCCGGCAGCTTGCTTGCATCAGCCTACCCCTTAAAAACTCTAATTCCTTGGAAGTCGGGGATGCTCTCCTCTCTTAAGGGGGCAGCTGGCCAACCAGTCTAATAAAGGCTCCTTAATTGGCATTTTGAAACTTACATTTGTCTGGTGGTCACTTGGTAACAGGACATCTTAAAGAGGAGGGGAGGGGATTTTAAGATTCTTTGATTTGTAATTGGTTAAATAAAGATTTGTCTAAAGGTTTGGAATGTTTTGAATTAAAGAAGTCTGCTAATCAGAGAGCAAGCCACAAGACATATACAGACTGGAGTTGAGCAAATTGATGGCCTATAGGTATGACTTAGTGACCTTAGGTCCTGTTAATAGAGTGTCGCAGAGTCTGTATTGTGTTCTAATGATGTTATGATCTCTGTGTTGTTTTGACATTATGCTGGTGGAGGATGTATCTGAACTCCAAAAGGGAGGGGGTATGATGAGGCATGTTGGAACTCCTTTCTCTTCATGGCCAGAACTCAGTTTTAAGGTTTTTCTGGAGTCCCCTTGGCCAAGAGGGGGTCCATTCAGTTGGCAGGGACTGGGGTTAGAATTTTATTTTGTTTACACCTGGAAAGGGCCCCAGATCACTCCCTAGAACTGCAAGGGAAATGTTGAAGAAGTTGGTATGGGCAACTGGTGCGTGGAAGTAACTCTGCAGTTCTGACTGAGGAGCCATTTGCCCTTGCAGTGTCCCTTCAGGGTGGTAAGGACAGACAGAAAGCACTCACAGAAAGCCATACTCAGACTTTTTTTTTTTTTTTTTTTTTTTTTCAGTTTTTGGCCAGGGCTGGGTTTGAACCTGCCACCTCCAGCGTATGGGGCCGGTGCCCTACTCCTTTGACAGGCGCCTCCCATATACTCAGACTTTAAAACACTACAGGTCAGGAAAGAAGGCAGGTGGACAACAGACACACCACTGACAACTGGCCGCATATCTGGGAAGAAGCTACCCCCAATGTCCTACATCTGTTTCCCAAGTCACTGCCGGGTTCGCTAGGTTAGATAAATCATTTACATAAAATTTACTTCCAATTTTCAGGCCATTAGAAAAAAGCAAAAATTTGGAGTCAGAAGTCCTGAGTTGACTTACACCTCCCTCCACAAGGTAGTAAGCGGGTAGGAAGCTGTGGACAGGCTGTTTGCCTTCCCTGAGTCTGATTCTTCATGAAGTAAATGGGTCAGTACAGCACCAGGTTGTTGATGAAGAGCAAATGACAGTAATAGAATACGAATGAAACTTGTTCATTCACCCTAGCACACCATGCTTGGTAAATTAGCTTCCAACTGGAAGAAAATGTTTCAAATATTTTAGACTTTTTGGATCCATAGAATTCCCTTCCCTCCTTCTGCTTCTTTCATGGAGCTAAGCTTGACCTTCCTGGAATGTTGTTTTCAAGCACAGTATCTCTGGCACAATGTTGATACAACCCTGTGAGTTCTTTAAGAAAGTAGGTACTTTGGCATTGTAGGAGCAAGGGGAAACTTGCCCTTTGCCCTGAAATTTCACTAAAAGATCGAGAAATGCTTATTTCCAAATACCATGTGCATGGGCAGTGATTACCAGTTACCCAATGCAGTTCAGATTTTCTTTTTTCTTCTTTAAGAGACAGTCTCATTTTGTCACCTTTGGTAGAGTGCCGTAGCGTCACAGCTCACAGCAACCTCCAGCTCTTGAGCTTAGGTGAGTCTCTTGCCTCAGCCTCCTGAGTAGCTGGAACCACAGGTGCCCACCACAATGCCTGGCTTTTTTTTTTTTTTGAGACAGCCTCAAGCTGTCACCCTGGGTAGAGTGCTGTGGCATCACAGCTCACAGCAACCTCCAACTCCTGGGCTCAAGCGATTCTCCTGCCTCTACCTCCCAAGCAGCTGGGACTACAGGCGCCCGCCACAACACCCGGCCATTTTTTTTTTTTGGTTGCAGCCATCATTGTTGTTTGGTGGGCCTGGGCTGGATTTAAACCTGCCAGCTCAGGTGTATGTGGCTGGCGCCTTAGCCCGTTGAGCCACAGGCGCTGAGCCTAGCCCGGCTATTTTTTTGTTATAGTTTGGCCGAGGCTGGGTTTGAAGCCACCACCCTTGGTATATGGGGCCAGCACCCTACTCACTGGACCCCAGGCACCGCTCACAGTTCAGATATTCTTATACAGGCCTTTTAGAAGGGAGGGGGAAGTGAGGAGTATAGGTACAAAAAATGGTTGTGAGAGATGGGTGTTATGCTTTAAATGATTTGGGCCAGGTCTGGTTGCATTCTTGATCTTCTTTCCTGCAATATACTGAGATAACAGGGAGAGGAAGGGAAGTAAATGGTCCTCTTTGATCTTCTGATCAGACTATCCTTTATGCAGACAGAGGGAAAGTCCCTTTCAATAGCCAGTTAATCTCTAAAAATATTCTTTATACCAGGTAGTTATGAGGGGTAAAATTTCTCGAGCTCCTTCAGAATTCAAGACGTGAACTAAAATAAAACTTAAATGCCCCCCCCAGGTGACTAAACGATCCCCTCTTGGCCAGGGATACACTAAAACTGAGTTACTGGCCAAGAGGAGGGCAGTCAGACCTGCCTCATCATGCCCCTTCCCTTCTGGTAGATATCCTTTGTAGCTCATTAATGGGCTACTGGCTATTCAAACCTGCAGGTCCTCAGTTTGCACAATAAATATATGGTCTTAGCCCGTCTCTGATTAACAGACTTTATCTTGACTTGAAATATTCTGAGCCTTTAGGCCAGTGGTTCTCAACCTTCCTAATGCCACGGCCCTTTAATACAGTTCCTAGGTCGCGACCCACAGGTTGAGAACTGCTGCTTTAGACAAACCTGCATTCTTTAACCAATTGCAATTCTTTTTTTTTTTTTTTTTTTTTTTATTAAATCACAGCTGTGGGCTCGGCGCCTGTGGCTTAACAGGCTAAGGCACCAGCCATGTACACCTAAGCTGGTGGGTTCGAATCCAGCCTGGGCCCGCCAAACAACAATGACGGCTGCAACCAAAAAATGCCCGGGCGTTGTGGCGGGCGCCTGTAGTCCCAGCTACTTGGGAGGCGGAGGCAAGAGACTTGCTTGAGCCCAGGAATTGGAGGTTGCTGTGAGCTGTGATGCCACAGCACTGTATCCAGGGTGACAGCTTGAGGCTCTGTCTCAAAAAAAAGAAAAGATGGAGACTTTACATCTTTTATATTAGCCAGGATGGAGGTGGAACACATTCTTAGTAAAGCATCACAACAACAGAGAAGCAAGAATCCAATGTGCTCAATTCTAATAGGAAGGCAACAGATGATCTAACAGGGGAGGAGGAGTAGGGGAATGAGGGATGGGGGAGGGTTTGATGTATGACACACCTCTTGGGGGTGGGACACAATTACAAGAGGGACTTTACCTAACAACTGCAATCAGTGTAACCTAATTCTTTGTACCCTCAAAGAATCCCAAACAATAAAAAAGAAAGAAAGAAAGAAAAAGAAATGCTTTTTATTTAAGAAAAAAAAATCTGGGGCGGCACCTGTGGCTCAGCAGGTAGGGAGCCGGCCCCATATACTGAGGGTGGCGGGTTCAAACCCGGCCCCAGCCAAACTGCAAAAAAAAAAAAAAAATAGCCAGGCATTATGGCAGGCGCCTGTAGTCCCAGCTACTCGGGAGGCTGAGGCAAGTGAATCGCCTAAGCCCAAGAGTTGGAGGTTGCTGTGAGCTGTGTGATGCCACGGCATTCTACCAAGGGCAATGGCTTGAGACTCTGTCACAAAAAAATAAATAAATAAATAAAAAAGATTGGGGTGGCGCCTGTGGCTCATCGAGTAGGGCGCCGGCCCAATATACCGAAGGTGGTGGGTTCAAACCTGGCCTCGACGAACTACAAAACATAAAAATAACCGGGCGTTGTGGTGGGCGCCTGTAGTCCCAGCTACTCAGGAGGCTGAGGCAAGAGAATCGCCTAAGCCCAGGAG